>CAWVNO010002605.1:58957-81957 GCA_963930645.1 Salticus scenicus | reverse complement strand
TAATTTAAACAGTCATTTATTATATTCTATTTCTATTATGTTCTATATAAAAAAATGTTTTGAGCAATTTGTGAGGACAAGTGATAGAAACAATAAGTAAAGTTTTTAAGCTTTCTATCAAAGCCCCCCACCGCAACAAAACACGAAAAACTTTTTTTATTAGTCAGTTCAAAAAACTTTAAGTAACAATGTTAATATCAACAAATATTAGTAAAAACAATTTAACAATTTTTTTGGTGAACTCAGCTAGTTCAATATCCACAGTCCATTCTCCAACCATATCTGAAAAAAACATGACCAAAAAGATATACCTAAAGGCAAAAAACCACAGTCAAATTCTCAACTTCAGGACATATCTGAAACGTAAAAAAAACTGTACCTATAGGCAGTACAAACCTGAAACTTTAACAAATGTTAAAGGAAAAAATATTTTATAAGTATATAAAATTTAAATTGATCATTTTATCAAATTAACTATTTCTCCCCATATATATATAATTAAATACTAGTTTCTCCCACAATGCAGACAAAGAACATTTCACAATACAATACTAAACATAAACACATTAAACATTTGCGTGAGGCCCCACGACTTTCAAACACTCATTCATACAACATATATACACACATATCTGCAAAGTGAAAAAGAAAAACAATTATTTTGAGACAAAAATACTATTTATAAATTTCGATAATTCACTTTTTGTGAGCGGCTCTGTGAACGGATCGGCCAGGTTTGATTTTGAAGGAATATACTTAAGATCAAATTTACCCTCATCATACCAATCTCTTATAAAAAATAATTTAATGTTTACATGCCGCGTTTGAAAGTTTTCAATTCTAGATTTAGTAAAACGAATAGCAGACTCATTATCTGCAAAAATAGTGGGTACATTAATATTTTCATTAATAAGTTTAAAATTATGACACTCTTTTAAAATATTAAAGAACCAATCTTGTTCTCTAACACAATCGCACATTGAGATAAATTCTGATTCCATGGTTGATATAGTGACACCTTTTTGCTTCTTACTGCGCCAAGAAATGGCTGCATTTTCTAAAAAAACAATCTGCCCCCCCATGGAGACATAATCATCTCTATTGGAAGCAAAATCTGCATCAGAGTATGAATTTAACTCAATGTTTTTACATTCTAAATTAAGTTTTAAATGACTAGTATATTTAATGTACCCTAAAAGTCTAAGTAGCCCATGCCAGTGTTTTAAACCTGGATTCTGCTGAAACTGAGAAAAAATGTTTGTTGCGTATGCTATATCTGGTCTTGTACGATTTACCAAAAAAAATATACATCCCAACAAATTTCTAAAAGGGAGATTTGAGGCTTCATCTATATCAGCTTGGATGACAGGACAGTCACTCTTAGAAAAACGTGTACCTTTGACTATGGGTAAAGAAGAGACTGGTATTCGGTGGTTTTTAAATCTTTTACAAACTTCGCCAATATATTGGCTTTGATGGATTAACACACTCCTACCATTATACTCGAATTCGACACCCAACAACTTTCGTGTGGTACCAAGAACTTTTAAATCAAACTTAGATTGTAGAATTTTTAAAACTATTTCTGACTGTGACTTGTTTTTTGTAAAAATAACCATGTCATCCACATAGACTAATAAAACTGCAAAACCATTATATGAATATGCACAATTACAAACCTCAAATTTTAAAAAACCCAATTCCAACAAAACCCTGTTTAACTCGTAAAACCATAATCTACCTGACTGGTGTAATCCATACAATGCGCGATCTAACTTGCAAACCATATTTTCTTTGCCTTTTTCTACAAAACCAACTGGTTGCTTCATGTAGATCTCATCTTGTAATGGTGCATATAAATATGCACACTTTACATCACATTGTAGGTTGATCCAGCCACAGTATGAAACCAAAAGAGTGAAAAAAAACCTGACTACGGAAAAATCTATTACTGGAGAAAAAGTTTCATCATACGAGTCTCCCTGAATTTGTTTATAACCCTGTGCTACAAGTCGAGCTTTATATCTGACAATAGCACCAGATTCGTCTTGTTTTATGGTATAAACCCAACGGTTTCCTAAAACAGTTTTATTTTCAGGTAACCTCACAAGATGCCACACCTTTCTCGTAGCCATTGTCTCCAACTCTTCTAGCATGGCTTCCTGCCATTTATCAAAAGAAACTGATTTTAAGGCCTGCTTATACGTCCTGGGTACCACCACTTCTAGTCAACTAGAAGTGCTGGACGCAGAAGGTGTAAGAACAGGATTAACAAGACCGGTATAAGTATTAAATTTAGAAAAATCAAAAAACTGGGGATCATAATTTATACCGTTAGCTGCACAAAATTTTTCAACATCACGTGGAGATCTTTGTGGAAGTTTCTTGCCTTCACCATCAGGATAGTAATAAATATCCACTTTATTCCCTATAGGTCTTTGAACTGCCTTTCTATACCAAATGGGGTTATTTGACCAGCATGGCGATGTCTTAGGTAACGTAGGACTTGTGGGGGAACCAACTGAGGCGGCATCCTCAGTTTCACTGGGCACGCAACCAGATGTACCAGGTTCCGGATCGGGAAGAGGACACCAATCAACAGGCTTTGGTAAAACATCTGGCACGCATTCCAGTTCAAAAGAGGAGTCGCCCCCCAAAGCTCCACTGCCAACCATATCACTACTTTCCCTAAAGGAAACATTTATAGTCTCTATAACTTTGTTTTCATCGCTTAGCCAAATTCTATACCCTCGGGTACGTAAGGCATAACCCACAACAAAACCTTTCTTAGCTTTAAAATCTAGTTTATGTTTTCTTTTGACCTTGGGAACTCCTACATATGCTATTGTACCAAAAGGGCGTAAATGACGCACCGATGGCTTGTTTCCCGAGTACAATTGAAGAGGCGTTTTGTCGTTAGTACCATGGCAGATACGATTCCACGTGTAATTGAAGTGCATGCAAGCCTCTGGCCAAAAATCACCAGACAAACCACTTAAATTGAGCATAGCCCTCACACAGTTTAAAATTGTCCGATTAAAACGTTCACATACACCGTTTTCTTCAGGTGTAAAAGCATTGGTGAATTCATGTTTTACCCCAGTTTCATTACGAAAATTCCTGAATCGCTCATTTTCAAACTCCGTACCATTATCGGTACGTATAGATTTTAATTTGGTGCCCAAAAAACTCTCTGCCCTATTAACATGTCGTTTAAAGACATCAAAAACCATGGATTTATCTTGCAGAGGATATACAGCTGATTTACCGGAAAAATCATCAATTATGGACAAAAAAAACCTTTCTCTATTTTTTCCCAAAATTTTTATAGGCCCCCAAACATCTAAAAATAATCTATCTAAAGGATGTTTAGAAAATGAACGACCCAGGGATTTAAAATATACTTTATTTTGTTTGCCTAAACTACATGATTCACAAGAAAAATTTACAGATTTTAGATTTGGCAAGCCTCTTACAGCAGATTTTCTACAAGTGTTAACAATTAATTCGGGGCTAATATGGTCAAAACGCAAATGCCAAGTGTCCATGTTATTTACGTTAACTGGCTCATAAACAGGTGAAGCTGACATATCAAAATTTCTTTCAACTTCTATTTCTTTTAGCCCCCCATTCAAGTTAACACTTTGCTTGCCTTTTTTACTTTTAATAACCTTAGGAAAAATGTAATATAAACCATCATGCAGTTTAGCAGAAAAAATAAAATTATCAAACCTGTCGATCACGTTCAACTCACCATCTTCACACTTGAATTTAGCACCTTTTCTATCAAATCTGGATCCACTAAGTAGGTTTTTCCTTAACTTGGGAGAGTACAAAACATTCCATAATTTAATTTGATTACCATTAAAACTTAGAACAACTTCACCTTTACCGGTGATCGGAAAAGTGACCCCATCAACAGCCACATGCATTTCGTCACCCATTACCTCAGTAAAATTACAAAACGATTCTTTATCCTTACAGAAATGGTGGGAGGCTGCTGTGTCAAAGACCCAACAACCATCCCTTTCATAACTACCGAGATTTGCTTCAGCAATAAAATTTTGACTTTTAAAAGAAGTTTTTTTTCGAGGGGGAGTTTTGTCACGCTTTGGCTGTTTGGAGTCAACTTTTTTTACAAAATTACCCTTAGAAAATTTATCACTATTATCAGATTTTAATTCAAGTTTTACCCGACAATTCTTACGATAATGGCCCATTTTCCCGCATCTCCAACATTTAACAGTTGATTTTTTCTTATATTTTACCGTTTGAACTTCTATACTACAGTCAGTCTTTTCTTTATCTAACACTCTCAGTTGAAGTCGCACTTCTTCTGCACAGAGTTCTATAACAATTTTCTTAAAAGAAAAATCAGTATCAGGCCATCGGAGAATCTGCTGGATTATTTGATCATACTTGTCTGGTAAATACCGCAAAATCTGGAAGCTCAAGTACTCGTCGCTGATAGGTTTATTAATTGCTTTTAAACGCTCTGCAAATTTAGAAATTCTAGCAGCATATTGACCTATAGTTTCACCAGACTGTAGAAAACAATTCATAATTTCGGAAAAAATTGCCATATGATGACTCCGACTATCAGGTTGAAAATTTGCCCTTAAGGTTTTCCAGGCATCAGCTGGATCGTCACATTGAACAATTAAAGATCTAAATTCAGGTTCAATATTAAGATAAATTATGGACAACGCTATATTTTGACGTCTTTTAAAGTCAGCAATCACTTCAGCAGTTATACCCCTTTCTTCATCCAATTTAGGCTGCTTCTCACTACCCTTTACAATTTCAAAAGCATTTTTCTCCAACAGCAGGAACTTTACATCATCTTTCCAAGTTGAATAATTAGTCATATTAAGTCTCTTAATCTGGGGAGCCAGGTTAACAGCCATTATTTATTTTTAAATGTCAAAAAACACTAGTCAAAGGCAAAAAAGCAATTTAAGCTAACTTGCATAAAGGTTATAAAAAAAATTGGGCTAGCTAAAAGCTAAACTGGGCCCATAACCCTGATAGATGAGACTTATGAAAAGTCAAACTTTTATTTCCATTATATTTAAGCAGACATACAGTGAAAGTTTAATAAATTTAATGACTAGTGTAACTTAAAGGAAAAAATTTGACAAGTAAAACAAAGTCAAATTCATTTTAAACATTTTTATTAAAAACTTTTAAAGATTCAAAAAGCCAACAATAACAAATAGAAAAAAAATATTTAACAATTAATTTTAGCTATAAACTTAACAAATGTAGATGAAAAAAACAATGTTTATATTCAAAAGGTTATCAAAAAGTTAACTTCAAAAAAACAACTGAACTGACCAATAAATTAAATCTAGCATTTTTAATTTATAAGAAGGCTTTACCTTTAAAAAATTTCCTGACTCCCAGATTTTCTAACTGAGACATCACGTATAACGATAAAACGATTGCAAGAAACCACTGATGATATTTAAACTTGATAATAACCAATAAAAACTGCAACTTGTAGAAGCTATGGTCGCCAGGTTGACACATAGCATGGAAAAAACTTGGCAGGTTAAAAATATTCACAAGCAATGTTCAAAGGAAGCTGCGGTCGCCTGGTTGACACGCTGTTCGTGAAGAAGCTATGGTCGCCTGGTTGACACATAGCATGAAAAAATTGGAACAGTCTAGGATGACATTCAAAAGAGTACAGTTCAAACAAACACCGTAATCTTCAAAAAAACTCACAGCCAAAATGAACTTGCTTTTTTTTAAATTCTTAGCCGTCATTTAAACATACATAATTTAACAACTGATAACTTCAAAACAATTATCGCCGCTAACTTGCAAAAAAATGAACTTTACATATTTGGACAACTATTTAACATTTTAAACGACTGCATCCTTGAAATGATAAACTGCTAATTGAATAAATAAATTTACGAGGACCAGCCTCAGACAGAACATAAAATCTTACATTAGCATCTTTTACCAGTCGAATTCACCCCCAACTCAAAATAAAACACCTCTATTTATATAATAGTGTCTAAAACATGCAGCATGATCAAAGAGCAAACAGCCAATCACGGCTCAACACGGCATAAATATTCAACCGCCGTCAACGCCATTCAGTGGTGAAAACATGCAATCTCTGAACAAACTTTTGATAGTAATGGATCTGGCAACAAGATTGTACCGCGATGTCTAAAGAATGTAAACAAAACAGAGTCAGGAAAAGAAAGTAAGTAAAGCAAAACGAACATATTAAATAAAGTTAACGAGTGTTTTAAAAGCACTCAAAAAGGTTTTTAAGTAATTTAAACAGTCATTTATTATATTATATTTCTATTATGTTCTATATAAAAAAATGTTTTGAGCAATTTGTGAGGACAAGTGATAGAAACAATATGTAAAGTTTTTAAGCTTTCTATCAATCAGTCAACCCGACCCGCGGGTCGGGTCGGGTTCGGGTAAAATCTGGTTACCCGACCCGATGCAGGACTCTTATTGCAGACAATGTTCTTTTTGTTACTCCAGAACAGGAAGGTGATACAATACATTGTTTGAAATTCATGTGGAAAATGACAATTAAAAACCTAAGAAGCTTTTTCACATATATATCTTGTTAGTGTGATCTAATACCTTAACCCTTTGCGGCGCAAGACAATTTGAAACATTTAAATTATACTGCCACCGGAATTCATGAACTAAATTAAACTAAAAGAAATTTTAAGATTTAAAAAACCGGCTTTTTCTGATATGTTATAAACGTGAATTTTTGCTAAAATATTTCCGGGATGAATTTTTGCAGCTGGATCTTAAATTTTGCGTCCTCGTGGCGAGGACACCGCGCGTTAAGGGGTTAAAGCAGTATTTTCATACCCACTTACTTACACTAAAACTGCTTGTTTTGGTACCCTCAATCTGTCTTTACATTTGTGCTAGGTGTTTTTGAGAATCCCAATATAACCTTTTTTTTCCCTTTCTCTGCAAAGCAATACATTTTATTTATCCTTTTTTTTTTTTTTTTTTTTATATATATATATATGATATATATGAAGGTGCGAATCGGCTAGTGTGGTGAACGCCGTTGGGAGCGTGGCATTTTGGATTGCCTTGAGCCGTCCTCAGAAGGTAAACTTGCCCTTCTGGCCGCCTCGAGGGCCCGCGTCCCGATATTGGCTAACTCATGTTGGTCCGACGGTGACAACAAGGGCCTTGTAATCATGACTGCGGGCCATGTCTTGGCCACTTCCCTGCTGTCATGTGGCAGGTACATTGCTGTCGTGGTGGTTAGGACTTGCACAATGTTGGGATGTCACTGACGAGACTGTATGGATACCCACTGTATCTGGGACAGTTTGTGATGGGGCGTGCTTGTGCACCACCTGTCTTACTATTCAATAACTTTGATTATTACACCTTGAGATTCACTTGACTCGCTGATTTAAAAAAAAATTATAAAACTTTTATTATATATATTTTAAGAAACACACATACACACACATATATATATATGTTATACAGCGAATTCATCTGAGTTCCATTCTTTTATATTACCTCGTCTGTGGCCCTTCATGTCCCATACAACAACTAGAGTGGCCCACCAGCCAAAAAGGTTGTGCACTCCTACATTATGGAAAGATTAACACCTTTTTGCTTAAACGTTTTCCAGGAGATTGGGCTATTATCTAGTAAAACAATCTGTCCCCCTAATGATACATAATCATCTCTGTTCACAGCAAAATCAGCATCAGAAAAGGCCAATAAACTTGCATTTTTACAATTTAATTTTAAATCTTTGGTACATAAAACATACCCCAATAATCTAAGTAAACCGTTCCAATCATTTAAACTGGGAGAATTTTGAAATTGACTATAAATATTTACTGCATGCATATGCAATGTCAGGTCTAGTCCTATTAGCAATGAAAGATAAGTAGCCCAAAATGTTTCTATATGGAAACTTTGAGACTTCATCAATTTTATTTTTATATACTGGACAATCCCTTTTGAAATACAGTAAACTCCCGATTATCCGCGGTGAACGGGGAATAGACAACCGCGGATAATCGAATCAGCAGATAATCCGCAAAAAGGGGATATAAATCAACCCATAAAGCCTTTTGAGCAATACTATTTAATTAACAGTTAAGCATCATGGCCTACATATTCAATTTAACATACTAATAAAAATTTCTACTTACATTTTGCTCTATTTTTTAACAAAAAAATCGGTCAAGCTTTTTTTTTTTTTTTTTTTTTTTTTTTTTTGTACCAAAACACTTTTTCTTAATTTGAGATTTCAGTTTCTATATCAGCATTTTGTCATAAGTGATACATCGTCCTGTTCCTCGAGATATTTTATAAGTCCATCTGCATGTTCTAGGGCTGCGTCGTGGCTCATCCTCTGCTGAGTTTTATCTCCTTCTTCTTCACTATCTTCTGAAACTAGGTCTAATGCTTGGTCCACAATTTGTTCATCTGCAACGTGTTCAATCAACGTTCACAATTAATTCACTCTTCAGTGTTTCCTTCATTGACTTTTTCTCCTCCAGTAACAGATTTAGCTAAATTTGCCAAATCACAAGCAGAAATTTCTTTCTCCTCTATAAACTCTACCAAAGTATTTTCCACATTTGGTAAAATTTTTCTCCAAGACCTTACCAATGTAGACTGCTTAACTGCTTCCCAAGCAGTGTGTATGCCATAAATGCTGTCAAGAATCGTGTAATATCTCCAAAAGCGTTGAAGGTCATTACACTCTTCGATCTTTTTTTTTGTAATAAATTTGTTCTGTATTTTTAAATTCCCTTTTAAATTCAAGCCCTTGAGGACCGCGGATAATCCGTAAAGCAAATAATCCGACGGCCAATAATCGGGAGTCTACTGTATTTTAGTCCTTTAAGTATTCGTAACAATGTAAAAGGTATTTTAAATGACTTAGATCTGTTGAAAACTTCATTTATGTACTTCTCTTGATAAAAAGTACCATAAACATTGAAAATTTTAACTTTTAAGCAGACCAATTTAACCTAATTACTTATAAAAAAAATTACCTTTAAAAATGCTCTGAAGGCTGTACATCAGTGAAATCTCCAAAATCCTTTCTCCATGTTAATCCTATGGGAATTAAGGACCTTCAGTTTTCTAAAAATATCTCTGAAGGAAATTGTGATTTTCGAATTTGGATTTTTGCATGCAATTCTTGAAGGTCTTTAGATTTTAGACTAGTGGGCATTTTTTTTTTTTAAAGTTAATAATAATATTTAATTTAATTTAAAACCTCAAACATTATCATGAAAATTAGACAAGGCATCAAAAAACTGAAATTTACGCAGTTCTGTTTGAGATATTTAAAATTTTTAATCACGCGGCTAATAAATTAAATTTTTTATCTGTGCATTGATTTAAAAATATTGAATTTTTATTAAAATGAAAGAGATATTTTAATAATAAAACAGACATTTTTATTTTAAAGTTAAATCTTCGTACTCCAAAACCAGTAATCAATCACTTCACAGGTGGTCTTTCCCCACTTTAGTGTGAGTTTTTCGACCTCTTCTTTTCGTTAATTATGTGGAGGAAAGAGAGATGTGTTTGAATGTGTTTATCTGTTTTGAAAACTACCAATATAAAGGTACAAGGAACTTGTGTGTTATTTTTTGTTTTGCAATATTTAAAGTTATTATTGATTCTTTCAACCTATTTTTTCTTCTTTCTTCCCCCCCCCCCCCACTTTTTTTTTTTTTTTTTTTTTTTTTTTTGTGTGTGCGCCAAGTTTTTTTTTTTTTTTTTCTTTTCCTGTGTAATTGCATGTTATTTAAATTTAACGCTAATGCAGAAACTATAAATGTCAGCGCATGGGTGGCCTTGAACTCAGCTAAATATCACTTTTTTATAAAAATCTTTAATTTTCAACTAAATCTAGACATTTTTGGACTGCGAATTCATAATTACTGTCTTTAGCCAATTTTTTCATTTGTGCAGAAACATTTTTTTTCCCCATTTCATTTCATTTTTCTTTAAGAAAAGCTAATATGTTTTTCAATCCAAAAGCTACGTGATTTATGTAACACAAATTAAAAATTTGATCACTATAAATTCGCAAATTTTAAAATAAGAATACATTAAAAAAAAAAAAAATTATTTCTAACTTTCAACCGAATTTATAGATTGTTAGACTGTAACCCATAATTAATATTAAACCCAAATCTTAACTTTTATCAAAATGTGTTGGGGGGGGGGGGGGGAAGGCTTTTTTTTTTTTTTTTTTTTTTAATACCATATTCCAAAACCCCCTTAAATGGATAAGAGATTTTTGAGTCTGTTTGTCTGTGTATCGACGCAAGTTGCCACCAGCTTTTCATACTTTAGTTAATTTTAAAAAATCTATTGTCCGATCGATAAGTTGAGTAAACCGAGGGATTCAGAAAAAAATTGATCCTTTCATTTGGTACCTTATTTGTAACGAAATTTTGATTAGATTTTTCGAAATTAATTAAAATATGAAAATAATAACTTGGTAAAATTTAAAAATGAACATAAAAATTTTTAATTATTGCCCCCCCCCCAAAAAAAAAAAAATATATATATATATATATATATATATTAATTATTATTTTTTGTATATATATATATATAAAATAAAATTATGAATTATTATTTTTACCCCCAGCATAAAATGCATAGATATAGTATTTTATATAGATCTATCATCCCCATGTTACCGTGCAAAAATTTTTGATGCCGAAAAAATTTTTGGCATCAGACAATAGGGAGTATAAAACTTTGAAATACTAATAGAGTAGAATCAGTAGAATGTTAATGAATTTTTAAAATGCCGAAATATTGCACGCTTTTAAGTGTTGTAATAAATACATGAAAAGTAACGGGATAAGTTTTCATAAATAAGTTATATTCAAGTAATTTATGAAAAATATCATTTTTATAATCAGTTGCTTTGTTATTATTATGGAACAATTACTGTCTTTGATGAAATACTCTCTTTAAATTTTAAGATTTTAAATTAGTAAGTAATATGAAATTTTCAAAATTCTTTTAAATGTAGTTAGCAGCCGCGGAAGTTTTAATATGTTAACTAATATGTTGTGGCCACCACAAGACTTTCTTCTATATATAATCTTATGCAAATTTACTCAATACAAATTATTTATTAATTATAATTTATTAAAATTATTTTCCATGATGAATGCAGATGATTTTTATCTCAAAGAAGTATAATAATAAATTGAAAAGGAATCACTTTTTCACCCTCGATGATCAATCTATGTCTTATTACTATATCTATGAAAAAATGAAATATGTTTTGACGTGGAAAAAATAATAATAATAATTTGCTCATGCATATGTAAACATAACGTTTTTATGGCTTTAAAATTAAACAATAATAATAATTTAAAATTTTTAAGGTTACAAAAAAAATAAAGTGCGAAAAATTCGCACGGGCTTGCTAGTCTAACGTAAGAGGAGAGGTACAAGTGCCCTCAACAAATGTTCTACATTATAGTAAGCTATAAGCATTGTAATTATGGGGGGGAGGGGGGACCTATAATAATAATAATTGAGTTAATTTTTCTTCTTCTTTTTTTCGCATTGGTTCATATGTGTGTGTGTGTGCCTGAACACTATAATGTCTAAAGGTTTTGTTTGAGCTGAAATACGGTAGTTATGCTATAATAATAAAACATCGGGGCACAGGAGTTACATAGATTTCGATGGGTGTACAACTAGTAGCATTTTTCACTTTCTCTCACCGAAAAGACCGAAAGGGCAGTTTTTCGATACTAATTTTTTTTTATATTTACATGTTGTGAGATGACCTGAATCCTAAAACATGTTCCTACTGTTGTGTGTCTGCTTGTCTATCTGTTATGTGCATATCTCAAGAACAAATAGTAGCATGCAGGAAGTCCAAGTTTGGTATTCTAAATCTGCTCTGCGTCATATAAGGATGCTACACTAAACCTTTTGTTGGTATCAAGCAAATGCTTCGTGTACAGGTATATCCAAGAGAATTCAAATACATTATGGGCAAAATTGCATGTTAGTACAGTATAACATCTATAGGTAGCACTAAACCAAGTGAAATGAATATTTTTATATACATAATAAAAATATATTTCATATAGAATTTGGTGTGAAAATCATTCACCATTCGTTTACAGGGTTATCCGAAAAAAACAGAATACAGTGGGACTATACTTGAAAACTGATGGAAATGTATTTCAGGTAGCACTGTGTATTATTAAAGTAAGACTATATTTCAATACACAATATACATATCTTTTAGTAAATACACAGGGATACTAATAAATGAGCAAAAACACTTTTTTATTGAATGTAATTGATGGAAATGCTTTAATATAATATTTTACCATGTCCAGAAAAATTTATCAGGAATGAAAATTAATTTCTCATACTCATACGATATATGAAATGCATTTAAATTAAATTTTTATTGTTGGGTTTTTGGTATTATTACACTTTTTGAGGTTCCACATTATAGTCAAGATTTTAACGGTTGATTTTTGTGTATGCTTCTTGTCAGCGTAAATTAAAAACAAAATAATTGCAGATAATTCTAATGTATATTTTGAAGTTCATATCAGGTTGCTACTCCAAAAGCTGATTGATAACTTTCAAGGACTAATGCGAGTGAATATTTTTTTTTTAAATTTAACTATAGCCTGAAGTTTTTTTATTTTATTTTACACACACATAAAAATTCTTTAACTACAGCCTATGGAGTCAAATTATTTAAAGTGCAACAGCCTCTAAACACCTTTTTCGATTGAGCTAAAACTTTATAGGTATGTTATAGGTCATCGTCGCAAAATTCAAATATAATTTGATGAGTGTTTAACCTATACTTCTATTTCAGGGACAAAATAATAATTATTTCAAGAAAATACTGTATGCATTATCATAATTTTGTTTAAAACATTATTTAACTGTTTATTTTTCACTTCACTTGGCAGGAAATATACGAGACAAAATGTATCCGGGAAAAAAGCAGAGGGGCAAGATGCTGGAAGCGAGATTTCTAACTGCTGATGGCAATGCGAACTCGGACGTTATATAATAGATTCCGCAAAGGAAAGATGCTACTGGAATGTAACACCAAAACAAGGCTTTGGGCAATTTCAATGGGTACTATATATATATATATATATATAGAAAACCTTTTCAAACATTGAATAAATGAAAACAAGAAACATTGAATAAGATGAAACAGAAAAAAATCCAAAAAAAAAAAAAAAAGTTTATATAGATGTAGATATAATTTGAATAATTTAATTCCTTTACAACACTCAGCAAATGAAAGAGAGATGAAAATACCAACATATGAGATTTTAAATGAGATGTATTTCGAATAATATTATTGTCACAATGATAATTTAAGTACACTGAGTAGTAAAAACATGTTAAAGTACTTACGCAGAAGAGAAATGACACACACACATAACACGTAAGCCTAACGATGAGATAATTTGCATAATCCATTAATTCAATAGAAACATTCATCAAATAATATAAATTGAAAGAGAGAAATTAACCAAAAGGATCTGTTAAAAGAAAAGAGAATTCATGAAATGAAAAAAGAATTTTAAATGCTGAAAATCAGAAATGATCACCATCAGGAAACTTGCATCTCTGTCAGGTGTATATATATACTTATGTGTGAGTGTGTGTGTACGTGCAACATTTTTGTGTCAGTCTTACCTATAAGTTAAAATCGGTTCTATTTTTGTTGTGTTGGTATTATTTTGAATCTACTAATTGCTAAATTCTAAGGTTAAATTTTATTATGATATATATATATGTGTGTGTGTGTGTCAGCCTTTATAAATTCACTGCAGGATTAAGACATTTTCTGCTTGATTCCAATCTCCACTGTTTTCTGCATTTTCCATTTTATTCATTTTTTAAGTTTTATGTTCCCCCAATCAGTTAATGTTTTGATATGTGACATATGACAGTGTCTATTCTAGTCGAAGAAAACTTGCATAGTGTGTTAATAATGGTGGTATGTACACATTTGTGTTCATGGTTATTAATTTACAATATATAGGTTGAACTAAAGTTAATGCAATTCTGTAATTAATGCAGAGTAATTTTAAAACCGCCGCTTAATAAAATGATCATCGCTGGTTAATAAACTCAAAAAAAAAAAAACTATTCAGCAACAAAAATCTTATTTATGCATGTTAAATAAATTTTTATTTACAATGCGATTTTTTATTTTTGAATAAAATAGAAGATGAAATACAGCAATCCCTCCGTTATCTCTCTTTGTCGAAAATTTCATTTACAGTATTTACGCACACCCATCACTTGTCTTAGTGACAATTTCAAGGAACGTATTCTTCAACATGCAATAATAAATTACAAATTTAATTTGATTAGCAAGTGATGTTTTTTTCTAATGTTTAATTAATAAAAGATCAATTTCTAGTTCTCATGCTAATAAAACTCATAAGCAAAAAGCTTAAACGAAAAGATTTTAAATTTAAATGAAAAGCTTGAATGTTTAGCAAAGTGTTGACGATATTTCTCAAAGAAAAACTCCTGAATTTCGGATGTGTTCAACTCACTTACTTTGAAGAAACAGTCAAATAGTTATCTGTTAAAAGTTAATTAATATTGTTTAATAGTTCCATTATCTGATGCCTTTTGAAATTTCTTCCCAAATTCAGGTAAATAATATCTTTTTCTTGAGTGCATGAACGGTCGCCGGAAAAAAAAACAAAAAAGAAAATACCCACTTAATAAAATCATTTTTGCTCAGAACGAATGTGATTTTGATAAGCAGCGAGTGCTGTTACATAAACTATAACTATTTTCAATTTCATGAAAAAATAAATTAAAAAATAAATAAATAAAAGGGTGCAAGATTTACGTATTGCGATTCTATAATGAATAAAATAACTGTTTTTACATAAATTATATGTACTGTTTCAACTACAGTAAAATATCGTTTCAGTTTAAATATTTTAATAACTTTATAAGAAGAGACGAAGCAGTCGATCTAACTATACTTAATCATTCGTAAGTGAAAAGAGAAAATTTCGTGTTTTTGGATACAAATTTAGATAATCGAAAGTTCAAAAATGTTTCAGAAAAACTCAGTGGGAGAATGAAGGTGAGAGATTACAGATAATTCAGGCTTCCTCGTAGGTAATGTAAACACTGGTCACTGATAGCCACAGGCTGACCAGATGTCTTGGGGGTCAGCGCTAATCGTTTTCTAGCACCTACTACAGTTCAAGGCTAAACGGGACTTTTTCCCTGGAAGAGCGAACACTATATTTTTGTTCACTGATGTCCAGCCTTAAAACACTAAACACCTTTCGGCTACATCCCATATAGCACAGTTTGACAGCTGTGACAGCTGACCAGGTGCCAAAAAATATCATTAAGGACTTCCTTTTCTTAAACAGCTTTACCCAATAAAAGCCGAAAAATAATTTGCTATACGTCCCCCGAAACGTTTGCTTCTTACCCCGCATTCTTTAAAAAAGATGATCGTTTCCTGTATTGGTAAATGTTAGTCGATGCATTTAAGAAATATTATGTTTACTAATATATATCTTTCATTTGCTGAGTGTTGCAAAGGAATTAAATTATTCAATATACAATATATATATGTATAAGTATTTTACCGTATGTTATTAATTTCAATATGATGTATTTATTAAGTTCGATTAGCTAAGCGCATTTACACTAAATAATGACAAATATTCTCTCTCTTTCTGTCTTCCTCTCTCTCTTTTCTTTTTTTCCTCTCAAATGAATAAGACGTAAATGACTAATTATTATATTAATAACTGAACTGCAAGTTGATATCCCTTTATAAATTCTTTCAAGATATTTAAACTTCTATAAATCTAGTCTAAAGTTTTGTTGATTAACTATAACACACGCCTCCCCATATACTACGTATATATATATAGATTTACAGAAATTCATCTTATTTTGCATACAATAATCAACCGATGCCCATGAAGACGTATTAGGTTTAATATATGCTTTTATTATTTGAATTCTGATTATTTCTTTTTCTTTTTATTTAAATTTTCACTTTTCTAATGAGATATATTTCAGCACTTATATTTTCTTTTGTAAAATGTTTAATATTATAGATATATATAGATACACACACACACAAAAGAAAGAAAGAAAAGAATTTGCCCGTGCTTTAAGGAATGAATTTGTACATTTGCAGTTCTTAATAAATTGATTTTTTATTTTGCTTTCGATAATCTTAATATAAATAAAAGTCATTGTTTGTTTGTATGTAAGGGAAAGAAAGTCACCGAAAAATAGTAACCCGGGGAAAAAAAAAAAAAAAAAAAATCACCGGAAAACAGTTCAGTCGCCTTAATAAATGAAATAAATCAGGTTTTTAATAACTTACAGTAGCATTATATTTCCTTAATTTAAATTTTTTTTTTTTTTTTTTTCATTTTAATTAATGCTTATCCAATTCATTCATTTCTTACTTATTATTTTTGTCCAATTAAGTTCATCATAAATTTTTTATAGTGTAAAGTTTTACTTTTTTAAATTATTCATGAATTTAGTGTGCGTTACAAAAAAAAAAAAAAAAAAAAAAAAAATATCGTTATCAATGCATTCATTTAAAGGCGATTTTTTTTTTTATTTGTTATATTTATTGAAAATAAAATCGTAATGCAGTAGAAAAAATTAAGTATAATTAGTTTTAAATTTAAAAACGTATTTATAATAGTTATGTTTAATTTTTTTTTTATAGTAGAACAACTTCTTATTTTTCATTTTTTAATTAATTCCTTTAAAAGAAGAAACTTTTATTTATTAATTTTTTTTTATTTACAGTATTTAACGGGAAAAACTGTAGTATGTGCATGTATTGTAGTATGTAGTATAAGGATTAAATTGATTAAAATTTATTTGTATATATATATATATATATATAATCTACTTTTTATTTTATTTTATTTTATTTTATTTTATTTTATTACATTGGTCGGAATCAAATCGTAATATAGTGTAAATAGCATGGGTTCAAAACTAACCATATACATGGTTCAAAACTAAAATATTTAAGAGATGCTGAGATACAGTCATCTTTAAAATCATAGTTCTTAAATAGTAGCAGATCCCCCCTGTCGTCGATAAATGTCCAGATTGAAGTGCCCGAGAAAGATTTTTTTGTAGGAATGGGAAACCTAGACCTGATGCAGTGTGGGCGAGAAAAGAGCTGTCGTAGACAGCGGGTACCAGAAGCGAGGTTTAGAGCAATTTCAGATTTTTTTTTTTTTTTTTTTTCAGTTTTTGTCTATAATGTGGTGTAAAAAAATAAATATTAGTTCAATTCTTTCGAAAATTCATTTAAATATAGTGACCAGCGAAGCGGGCGTAGCCTGCTAGTCTATATAAATATAGAGAAGTATGTGTGTGTATATCTGTTTTTTTGTCTGCGCTCTGATACTTACACTATTGATTGTAGAGCTACAAAACAGGGCAGAAAGGTAGTTGGGATACTGAAGGTGTGCATCTCATTGAGAATTCTTTGAATTTCGAATTTAAAATTTTTGTAACTAATTTTTTTCAATTTTAAACATTGGCTTCTGTATTTTGTTTTTCTAAAATTTATTCTTACAATTCAATCGTCTGTGAATCTTAGCCATGAAACTATTATCCATTTTTATTTATTTATTTCATTTTTTTAACTCATTTATTTAAAGGCGAAATTTTTTTTTTTTTTATTTATTGAAAATTAAATGATAATCCAGTATAAAAAATTATGTATATTAAATTTAAAATTTAAAAGCTTATTTATCACAGTTACGTTTATAAATAATGTGTGTATATATACAGTTGAGGTTCTATAATCTGCATACCATAATTCGCAATTGTCTATAATCCACACTCACTTTGCAAATGTAAACAAAAGATTTACTGTAACAAAAATCCGATATTTTGGATGTATATGAGAAAATATGATGTTAATTCACATACTAAAATGAAAAAAAAATGAATGTAAAATTTTAGATATGCATAATTAATTTTAAAAGGAAAAAAAAAAATAATAATACTCTTATTGCCTTTATACTTTTTTAGCGAATCTGAATATCATCTGAATAATATTCAATTAGTGATCAAACAAAACACATGCAAGTACAGTTTTCTAACTCCTGCCAATAACAGCATTGCTCATTGGTTGAAAAAAAATGACATATGCGTTGGTAGGATTGTGTATTTTCACAGATGTTTACGGAATGCTAGTGTAAATGTTCTTTTTTGGGTGGTCTTTCAAAAATACACAAAACTATTTTAGGAAAAATTTATACCAGCATTGGTTTTGAAAATAAGATCTACAATGCAGTCATTAAAATCTGCATCAAGCTAATCACATTGCAAGTATCTGGCTACATACTGTTAATCACAGTCCAGAAGTAGGTGTACAGTTTTTTAATGAATTACTCATTTAAGGGTTTAAATTATACATTGCTTCTACTTCATTAAATAAATTTTATTGTTTATTATATTTATTAGTATTACCTTCATTACGTTATATAAAAACAAATAATTCTAATTCTAGCTTCATTAAATAAAGTTTATAGTTTTATGTACCTTATTCATATAGCGAGGAAATGGCATCAGTGATCTATAATTTGCAAAAATCTATAATCCGCACAAGTTCTAGAACCAAGGTGTGCGGATTAAAGATCTTCAACTGTATATGTGTGTATAATAAAGATGTTCTATTAAGCATAGTAGAAGCTAAGCAACAGATACAAGATCGCTGAAACACCAATTTAAAAAAAATTATCAGTGGATAAAATACACTAATGTAAAGAAACCAGATCCATTAATTAACAGCCTTCAAAACAAACGAATCAATAAAGTAACACAACAAATCTTAACTTAAAACCATAAACTTATCAAAATTAATGAAATAATAACCTAAGAAACACAAGATAGGAAGGAAGGAGGCAGGCGGCAAGACTTGTGACTTGCCTCCAGCCTGCCCCGACCAGAACAGGAACCATATGGATTTAAAAAAGCAAAATTTCAAAACAGATGAATAACAATGAAACCACGAAGCAACAATGAAATTCACCGATTGATTACAATCTGTTTAATAGTATAATTAGAATTTTAAATATAGTTGACAACTCAAAAAGGAAGAAACTGAAATTTTATTGGAAAAAGAAAGTTTGCATAGTAATACAAAGTAAATGCAACAAGCCTTCTGCCTTCTTTTTTTTTTTTTTTAATTTAATTTCACAAACCCACCCAACCATCCAGCCTTACAACACCACCCCACCTCCGTAATCAAACATCTGCCCACCCAACCGCCACCTTTTTTATTGTCTTTTATTATTTTATAATTTTTTTGTTGATATACACAAAAGTGTACAGCTTTTTTTTTTTTTTCTTAATTGTACTGAGAGACACGGTTAAGGATAAAAAATAGAAAATACAAAGTTTTTAGGAAAACCCCTTTTAGCAGTGGCTGTGATCAGTTTATTAATATTCTTGTTTTGAACTTTGCAGAGCATAAATTATTAATTCGAAATAAATGGTTAATGATGATGTTTCTAAATACCGAAAGATGCAGACATGAATTAAAATGTGTAAATAAGTTTACTTTAAAACTAAAATCTTGCCGTTTGTCATAGATATCTGTGTAAATTTTATTACCATCGATGATTATTTTGAGATCTAAAAAGTTAATTGATTGATTAGTTAGAGTATTTTGAGTTAGCTTTAAATTAGGTGGATAATTGAAGGAAAAGTCATTTTGTGAGTGCTTGTTGAGATAAAATACAATAATATCATCGATATAACGATAAAATCGAACATTATCATTGCAAATTTGCTTTTCATAATAATAAAGATAGAGATCTGCCAAAATACTGAAGCTACAACCTCCTTGTGGGATGCCTAAATGTTGCAAATAGATATCGTTGTTGTGGAAGATATAATTATTATGGATAACAAAGTTAAGAAGTGTTTTAAATTTTTCTTTAAAATTGTGAGGAAGATTAATTTGATCTTTATATTCTTGAAAAAGACTGTAAATGATATTACTAAGATCTGATAACTCAATATTATTGAAAAGATCTTAAAAGTCAAAAGTCATAATATTGTCTGTTGAATCGAGCGATTTGATGTATTGAATTAATTGAAAGCTATTTTTAAGACAGTGTAAATTATCAGCTTTGCAAGTACAATTGTAAATTTGTTTTAGAATATCCAGTAGAGCTTTATTAGCATTGTTGTTATAAGTGTTACACCCAACAGTGACAGTGCGAAATTTAATTGGAAATTTGTGAAACTTGGGTATGAGAACTATATAAGGATAATTAAAGTTATTGAAGGGAAGTTCAAGTAATTTATAGTAATTATGTAATTTTCGGTTATTAATAATAAGGTTATTATTAGTTAAACTGAAGATGTTACTATTAGTGACTGAAGAGTTTAAAATAGAGAGATAGTAGGATTTACAAATAATGGCAAAATTATAGGTGATTTTTCAACATAAGTGATCACAAAGTCACCCTGTAGTGATTTGATAGAGTTAAGAAGTACAGATTTTTTAAATAACACCAGATTTGAAGAATTGATAAATGCATTTTAAATTTTTTGTAACACTAAAACTTTCCATTGAGTGAAGTAGGCGATAGGTTTATTATGTGTAATAGATATTTTATAAATAAATAAATCTAGGTCATAAGAAAACTGTTGAAAGATTTGTGAAATGACAGTTTTAATTGGAAGTCTAAATTTGGTGCCAAATTCCATGAATTTTTTTAATTGATAATTATCAATAATATTGAGATTACCAGTGATAATGTGTCCATGGTCTCTGTCAATAAATTTTGAGAAAGAAGGATCATTGCATTTACATGTTACAGTGTTAGTAAAAGAGGTAGACTTAGATACAGAATTATAATTGAATATCTTTCTGCCAAGAGGAAGAGGATATTTGTAGGTACGAGATAGATTTACATCTTTAATCGGAAACAAACATTCTTTGTCATTAATGATAGACGTAATGTTATTCTTTTCAATATTGGATTTGTAAAAGTCACAATTAATTGAGTATTTGTTTTAATTTTGTTGGGCTTTTTTTCATTTTTAAATTAAATTGTTTGATTTTGTACATTATAATATCATAAAAAATGTCTGAAAAATGTTTATTATAGGATTGGCTATATATATATACGTTATAACAGCTGTTTATTTTTATTTTTTAATTAATTCCTTTAAAAGGAAAGATCTTTTAATTTTTATATAAATAAATATTTATACACAGCATTTATTGGAAAAAAAAATAGTATGTGATAAATGATAGAAAGGATTAAACTTATTAAAATTTTAGTTTAATTAACATGTATTTGGTTTTTATTTATTTAAAACCTTTGACGTGAAAATCTACTTTTTCATATATTTATTATATTGGTTGGAATGATATGGTAATAGAGTGTAAATAGTGAAGGTTATGAAAAACATAATTTAAAAATTAAAATATTTAATAAAGGCTGAGATATTGTCATCTTTAAAATCGTAGTTCTTGAATAATAGCAACTGCACTCGTCGTCGATAAATACCCAAATTGAAGTGGCCGGGAAAGATTTTTTGTACCGTTTTTGGAACCTGGACCTGCAGTGCGAGCGTAAAAGTAACTGCCGTAGACAGCAGATACCCGAGATAAGGTTGACTGGTTTTTTTTTTTTTTTTTTTTTTTTTACTTTTTAATTATAATATTATGTAAAAAAACAAATAGTGATTTAATTCTTTTATAAATTGATTCAAATACATTGAACAGCGAAGCGGGCGTAGCCTGCTATATCTGTTGTGCGTCTGTCTGTCCCCACTCAAACTCTCGTAAATATTCATGGAATTTTTTGAAATTGATATATGTTATTAGAGTTCACTATTGGATATTCTCAATGGACAATATTCCTGTGACGTCACAGTAGGTAAAATAGCCGAACACGTGTCATATGTTTTGTAAACAAATTAGATTCAAGATGTCGTTTTATTGTTAAGCATAACATTTTCCACTCTAAATATTTCTCCAGTGAAACTTAATAATCAGATATCTGTTCAAACAAGAACAAAAGAGAAATGTAAACAGCTGAATCGAATGGTAAAGTTAAGACTATTCCATATCGTAAAATTTCAGAACATTTTATATATACATACATATGTATATAATGAATAAAAGATAATGAAAATTAAACGCGTAAAAAGTAAATCAATCATCACTTATGAATTATGAAACTAATTAGAATTTGAATCACTTTAATAAAGGAATTTATTAAATGAAACTTCCATTTAAATTTGTTAACATCGCCATAGTTTACATGGCAACTTTTAATATTACATATGTTGATTAATATTAAAGTATATTACAAAAACTGGATTTAAAACAAAACAAAGGTATCACTATATCACTCTCATTCAATTTCACATAATCTGTAACTCTTATAAATAATATTTCAAGATAAAAATTTTCAGACCACAATGCTTTGCTATGGTAGAGTTGAGGATTGTTTTCCGAAAACAGCTGATTTCCTATAGTCTCGAACCCAAAGGAGGAATATTGTCCATAAAAAATGGTTTCATGTTTCATCACCTCTTCTGGTTTGTGTATAAGGACACCCGAAAGTATTCCATAGCACTGTATTCTATGAGAGGTATTTTTATAAACCAAATTTTAACAACTTTACATTGTAGAACTCTCAATAAAATTGAAATTTATTCATATGCATAAACGAATGTTAATTTAGGTCAAGGTGCATCTACATATAAATTTATATGTCATTCTGCACAGTAGTTCCGTAGATACAGTTGCCACAAAATTTTTGTCATACATACATACACACACAGACGGACAGACAAGACATTTTCAAAAAATGGTCAAATCGTGGTCTAACCTCTCAAAACTTGTAAATCCGGCGAAAATTTTTACAAATCCAATACTTTCTTCCATT
>CAWVNO010002605.1:0-58757 GCA_963930645.1 Salticus scenicus | reverse complement strand
GAACATACAAAAAAAGAAAAAAAAAAAAAAAAGATGTAATTACTAATTGTATTGCGTTAAAAATCTGAAGGGAAAAAAAAAAAAAAAAAGACTAATAATAATGATTAAACACTTATGTGAGTTGTGAACTTCAAGATTGCAAAAATGTGCTACAAGGTCAGTGATAGTAGTTCATTGTTTAATGCTTATATTATGAAAAAAAAAGAAAAGTATCTTTATTTATTGCATTTGTTCGACGGGAATGTTTATTTACTATAATAATTTGGGTTGCACGAATATATATGATTCGCAATTAAACATCTGCTTTGCTTTTATTTGTTCTAGGGAAGACGATAAAGAATATTATTATTATCTGCCTTGATGGAATCAGTTTCCTAAATGTGTTTATTTTATATTGTTTTTTACTTTCTTCTGTGTTCAATAGAATAAAGTATTTCAATCGTAAAAATTTTCAACTTCCGCTTTTCAATGGATTTACACGTATTGAGGGCTCCAGAACACGATTTAACCATTCTTAGAAAAATATGTGTCTGTGTCTGTGTGTGTGTGAGACAAAAATTTTGTGGCAACGTATCTCAGGAACTACTGCAGATAACTGCATATAAATTTATATGCAGATGTATCTTGGCCTAAGTTAGTGCCTATCAACTTTTGGTGTTATTTGCTCAACAAGTGGCGCTGCTAGACCGCGATTTTCGCAATTTCAGGAAAGGCTATATCTCAGAAACTACTAAACGAATTTCCATAAATTTATATGCAGATAAACTTTGACGTAAGTTAGTGCCCACCAATATTTTTTGTCAACTTCTCAACAGTTGGTGCAGCTATACATCGACTTTCGTGTTTTCAGGGAAGGCTGTAGCTAAGGTTCTGTTGTGTATAATCAAACAAAACTTGACACGTATCAACGTAGCCATTATATGACATTACGCAGATTCAATTTGGATGCATATCAGCCAATAAGTGGCGCTGGTATACTGCAATTTTCTCTGAGAACAGGATATGGCTATATCTCAACTTCTGTGTCATATAACTGTACAAAACCTGATATATGAGGTAACCATTATGAAGAAGCATTTTTTAAGACTTTATTTATAGAGAATTAAACTGTCTTTCTTTTCTTATTATTAGTGTTAGTTTTTTCTAAAATGAAATTATCTGCATTCATTATGGTAGATAATTTTAATAAATAATAGTTTTAAGAAAATATTTTTACTGGGCGAATGAATTTTCCTATAGGAAAATATAGAAGAAAGTTTTGCGGTGGTCACAAAATAATAGCTTTAAATGAAATCACGACAAGTATTTCCTCTATATTTGCTTTGAAAATTCCGTTCACATAAAAGCGAGGATTGAATTTTATTAAAAATAAAGGTATTTAAAAAAAAAAAAAAAAAGTATGTTGTGACCACCACAAGACTTTCTTTTTATATTTTCCAAAACAAATTCGCTCAATACAAATAATTTATTAAAGCTCTTATTTATTTAAATTACCTACCATATTGAATGCAGACGATTTTCATCTTAGAGAAACATTGCATTGAAAGTACAAAGAAAGACAGCTTTATTCTCTATAAATAATACATTAAAAAATGCGTTTTCATAATGGTTATGTCACATATCAAATTTTGTACTATACACCATAGAAGTTGAAATACAGCTTTGCCGCTCTCGGGGAAAATTGCAGTACAGCAGCGCCACCTATTGGCCGATATGCATCCAAATTGAATTAGCATAATGTCTGATAATGGTCTTTTCACATATCATTTATTATTATTATTGTACGCAATAGAACTTGAGATATCTCTTTTCCTTAAATTATGAAAATCGCTATATAGCACCGTCACCTATTGAATTATTGATACCAAACGAGGATGGACAATAATTTATCTCGAGGTAGATCCACCTATAAATTTATGTGTAGTAGTTCCTGAGATATAGCCTTCTCTTGAATTGTGAAAATTACTGTATAGCAGCGCCATCTTTTGAGAAATTGACATAAAAAGCTGATAAGGACTAGGTTATGTCAAAGGGGCATCTACATATAAATTTATATGCAATTCTCTGCAGTAGTTCATGAGACATAGCATTCCCTTAAATTGTTGAAATCGCTAGAGACCCTGTATAATATAGTTTCCTTATATATGGTCTCTAGAAATCGCTATATAGCAGTACCATTTCTTGATGGATAGGCACTAATTTATGTCAAGGCGCATTTACATATAAATTTATATGCAATTACGTGCAGTAGTTCCAGAGTTACAGTCGGCACAAAATTTTTGTCTCTCTCTCACACACAGAGGCATATCTAATATTTTCTAAAAATAGTCATATCGTGTTCTGGAACTTTCAATACGTGCAAATTCATCGAAAACCGGAAGTCAAAAATTTTTATGAATCTAGTACTTTCTTCTATTGAATATAGAATAAAGTAAAAAAAAAAAAAAAAAAAAAAAAAAATGTAAATTGCGAAATCTTTTCAATTTCCAGGATGTAAATACGAGGTTATGCTGTATTTATTTAATTTATATATTAATAACAGTCAAAAAAGATTTATAAAACTTTTCTAATTTTCATACAATTTCTACAAAAGATACATATTAGTTTCGTTGAAGAAAAGAAAACAGATCCATACAAATACGGATCTATTTTTATGGATACGAATAGGGAGCTCCGATACATGTCTAGCATGTGTATAATGTTTAAATTAGTTACAGAGTTATAAATATGCCTATAAATTTAGATTTATAATTGTAAAAAATATTTTGAAAGGTGAGCAGTACGATAGCTGTGAATTGCAGTCGTAGATCGAATGTGCGCTATCGAAGATAAACAAACACAGAGAGAAAAAACACACACACAGAGAGAGAGAGAGAAAGGCTGGTCGTCTGTCTGTTGTTTCAGAAAGAAAATGAAAAAAGGTTTATCAATTATTCGCACCACAGAACTGGCGTTGCAAAATAATCCTTACAAAACTTTGAATAAACACCATAAAATAAAATAAAAATGCAACAATGGTTTCGGGTGGAAAGAGCACACGACCCTTCGTCAGGCGATCAAAGTAGGCACGAGTACAGCAGTCAAAGCCGTGCATTACCACTTTGACTGCTGCACTCGTGCCTACTTTGGGTGCCTGACGAAGGGTCGTGTGCTCTTTCGACCCGAAACAATTGTTGCAAGATATTTTATTTTTATGGTGTCATTTTAAAGTTTTGTAAGTATTATAATATTCATGCCCACTTAAATAAAGTATTTTAAATTACTTGTTGTAAATTATTAAAAAAAGTTTTATTGTTAAATTGGAAATGTTTGCCATTTATACCATTAATCATAAAGTTTATATACCTTTACCGTGTCTTGATACTATTGTGGGGAAAAAATGTTACGTATTAAGGAACTATATTTGACAATTTATAAGTAAATCATTCATAATTACCAGTTGCAAATTACTAACATATATTTAACCCACTATATCTAAAATTAGTATATGCTGTAGCCATTACTAAATTTTCTTCCATTATTATTTAATATAATAGCACCATATATCAGTTACAATGCACATAGTAATTAACACAGCTTCTCACAAATAAAGATTTTACAAACTAATTTAACAAATAGATGCTGAGATACTATAACTATCTGGAAATTTACAAAGAGTAATAGTAGCGCGGCGCGTCATCTGATGTACACCCAAATTGATTCGGCATAGTTTTTAAAAAGCTAGTTTGGCATAGTATTTGGATGTATGACATACACCTTACATATCAAATTCGGTGCACATACATATCATAGAAGCTGAGATATGGCTGTCCTATAAATAGAGAAAATTGCACCATGCCAACGTCACCTGTCGGCCAATATGCGCCCAAATTAAATCAGCATAATAGCTCATAATGGCTGTTGCACATATCAAGTTTAGTGCATTTATATATCACAGAAGCTCAGTTACAGCATTTTCTTAAATGTGAAAAATTGCAACATACTGGCATTACCTGATGACCGATATGCACCTAAGTTGAATAAACATAGTCTTTCACAATCGACTATTTGAACATTAAGTTATGTGAAGTTCTACACAATAGAAGCTAAGATATAGTCTTTCCTTAATTGTGGGAAATTGCAGCATAGTAGCGCCACTTCTTAGATGATCAGGGTTGCCAACTTTTCAAAAGCAGCTTGAGCAGTATTCAGAGAAATTTTGAGGAGCATTTTGGCTACTTTGAGGAGCAATTTTAAAAATACATAAAAAAAAAAAAAGAAAGAAAGAAACTACTCACAAAAATAAATTAACAATAATCATATGAAATTTAGAAATATTTATTGATAAACAAATATATTTAGCAAAACAGTGAGGAGAGATAAGAATGGGAAATGATTAAGTCTGAATATAAGCTTAAAACCCAAAAGTAATTTGTTTTTTGCATAATGGCATATTTTCCATACATAAATAAAGGCAATATATGAAAGTAGATTATTCAGTTACATAAAAAAAAAAAAGAAAGAAAGAGAAGCACAAAGGGAAAAAAAAAATTAATATTTCCAACAATTTTCATGAATGTCCAAAATAATTATACTATCACATAAAAATCTAAAAACGAAATCATATAAATGTGTAAATGATCTCATCTCTAAGTCAACTCCCTCTAATCTGCATAGCTTGGGACCATATGTTTTGTAAACTTTAGAATTTTGCAGATTATTGGTCATAATTTGTTTACTTATTTTTTTTTCCCAGATACAAATGAAGATATAATAATAAATCATTAATGCTTTAAGTGAATGATAAAATAAAAGCATAATTATTTCAAATAAATCTTAAATAAAGCGTTGTCAATCGGCCTTAAAGTTCAGTAGCTTTGTTTCCATTATTTTAATCGATAAATAATTAAAATAAACATTTTTTTTTTCTTTCTTTCCCCCTTTCAGCTTGTAGTTTTAATTAAACACACTCTTAGCTAATGTAAACAAATACTTGTTCCTGTTCTGAGTCAGCAATATTTCGATCACTAGAATGTTTTCTTTCTTTCTTTTTTTTTTTTTTTTTTTCTTTTGTTTACTATTATTTATGAGTATTGTAGGATGAAGCGTGTGGTTCTTCAGCTAAATTGTAAAAGTTAGTTTTATTTTTTTTTATTTTCAAGATACGTTGAAGCTCTTTCATAAATAAAAAATAAAATTCAAAGAATAATGTTTTATGCGGCAACTGTTGGAAATGCAAAATCAAAATTTGATAAAGATTGGATATCGATTTCTGCCTAGATGTGTGCAAGGAAAAAAAAAGAAAGAAAAATTGTTTTTTTTTTTTTCAGTGTCTGCCACTATTCAATTTTATGTATTTAATAAAAAATATTTAATTAGGTGGTCAAGACTGAATTTGCGGAGCATAAACATTACTTCGCGGAATTGCGGAGTTTTTAAAATTTTCCAGAGAAACTCCGCAAAAATTGGAGCAGTTGGTAACCAAGCTATTCAGCACGAATTTATGTGTAAGTGCATCCAAATATAAACTTTTGTACAATTCTGTTCATTATTTTGTGAGATACAGCACCCAAAACATAAAATTTTGATTATACACAGACAGACATCTCCTAAAAATGGTTTAATCGAGTTTAAGGAAATCTTAAATTTGTAAATGCACCAAAAGACAGAAAAAGAAAATTTTGAAAAATCCAGTACTTCATTCTTATATATGTAGAAGAAAATCAAAATTAATTTTAAGTTATTGTGCAAATAGAGTATACAACTAAATGTTTGCAAGAATTACTTAATTTATAGAGCATAGTTAAAAGAAAAAAAATGTTGTTTAAATTGACATACCAAATAGTTTTTAAATTTAAATGTGTTAAGAATGAAACAAATAACATGAAATTAAGTAGATATTTTTAATAAGATATATTTTATTTATCACGAATACTTAATATGCTACGCATGAACAATTTGATTTTGAATCGAGAATACAGTATCTAATAATTTAAACTCATATTATTTTTGATTAAATTTGTTTTGAATATATATATATATATAATATAAAATTTTTAATAACAAAAAATATCAACCTTTTACTACAATCATCAATCATTTAAATGAAACAAATAACATGAAGTTGAATATATATATATATATATATTTATTTACCAAGATATTTATTATTTATCGCTAATAATTAATATTGTATATAAGAACAATTTGACTTTAAATTGAGAACAGAATATAGTATGCAATATTAAATTCATATTATTTTTGCTAAAAGTTGTTTTGAAAAAATTGATGTCAAACATTTAATAATAAAAAAGTCATTTTTTTATTACATACAATTATCAACAATTTGCCAAAATTATTTAAATTAAAAAAATATTTATTTAGAACAGGAATTAAAAAAAAAAAAAAAAAAAAATTAATAAATAATAACAGATAAACGAGAAACCTTTAATTTTTTTAAATTTATCTCATTAAAAAGTTTAAATATAAAAAAAAATTATTAATATTATTTTTTATTGTTCTAAGATAGATATAATGTTGCAAACGATAATTTAAAAAACATACCTTAAAATTCGGATTTCTTTCAAAATCCCCATGGATAGCATTTTTCTATATCTTTCTTAACCCATTAAGCGCCGCTATATGTTCCAACGTAATTTTTTATAAAGGAATTGTTTTTTTCCCGTGTAGACTAAGGGTTTAATAAGTTTCCGCAAAAAAATACCAAAAAAAGTTTAAATTTTCAAATTTAGACGATGTTCCCAAAATGGGAACATTGGCGCCTAATGGGGGTAGAGATAATCATGCAATTTTTTTCATTAGAAATTAGAATTTCTGTATTTTACAGATTATTAATTATTACTTATTAATAGAAAACGATTAAAAAATAATTTACCTGTATTTTCTTTATGCATACTTCTTTATTTTTATAAATCACACCTCACTTTTTTACATTACTTTGAATGAAAATAAGCTAAACAGTTCTTATGCAGCATAACATTACATTTTTTGCAATAAAGTCTAGTGTTTTTCATACATTCTCTGCACCTAGATTGTCTTTCTGCATTTTCAAGAAAATGATTGATACCGTCGAAACGTACATCTTTCGGTATGGTTCCAGAAGGGCCAGGACGAGGATGTTCCGCAGTTCTCGGTTCCTCTCTTTTCATCAATGACGTTGTAATTTCCCGAAGATATTCTAGCTGGGGGAGTTTTCTTTTGCATTCTTTATGTATCCGCCAAGCAGCTACAACTGCCATATTTAGAATATTTGTAAAAAATGGCCACCACCATTTCTTGCCTTTAATTTTTGGCCGATATTGACTCAAAATTCGATCAAGAAGATCGACGCCTCCCATGTATTTGTTGTAGGAGGCAACAACGTGTGGCTGTGGTATATCAGTTTTTCTTTTCTTTTCTAGAGAATTCCATCGTTTTGCCGAACCAATTGGTTCTAGTGGTTCAAAATTTGAAGTTAAACAAAAAACTTGATTGTCTTTCCATTTCACAATACTGATAGAGTCGGTGATAATGGAATCGAATGTCCCTCTGTCTTTCTTTTTCAACTCTTTAGAACTTATTACAGGACAACATTTTAATCTGTTTTCTCTGATAGTTCCAGTTGTTCGGAAATTTCTAGCTCTCATTTCTACCAATAATTCCACCGAAGTAAAGTTCATGTCTTGGAGGATATGAAATGCATGCAGTCAAATCTAATACCACTCTTGTTCCCAAATGCAATGAATTGTTTGGCGTCTGCTCTTTACCAAAATATACTTGCAAATTAAAAGGTTATCTTTCTGAGGATGCAAGAACCCACATTTTATATCCAAATTTTATGGGTTTTGATCTCATGTACATCTTTGCAGAATAGCGACCAGTATAATATTATTGGTTTAAAAAACTAAAGAAGGCGCCAATGTTCCCAAAATGGGAACAAGCTATTTAATCTTCCATTGAGAACAAGTTGTTGCAATTTTTCATTTATAATCAATGTTATTTGATACAATAGACATTTATAATAAATATGCAACAGATAAAATAATTTTTTATTTATACATTTAAAAAATATAAGCACACATACTGAGTATGATGGAAAGATGAATTTTCCCATTTTTAAAAATTCCATAAAAAATACAAATTATGAGAGAAACTTTATAAAAAAAATTACACAACTTGTCGCATTTATTCTAAAATGAAATGTAATTAACCTTGTAACAATAATTTTAATATTTAGTTTAAAAAAAATAATAATAGCGAATGTTCCCAAAATGGGAACATTGGCGCCTAATGGGTTAAATTGACGTCCTTTGGAAATCCAAATACCTTCTGAACCATCTTTAGGGAAAAATAAATCATTACTATTCTGTGAAAAAAATATTAATATGAGCTTAATGTTAAAAGTGTATGTAAACAACTATAGCTTAGACAAATTAAATATACTTTTATAATACAACGATACGTAAAACTAGATTTATAATAACGTATTTTAAATTTTATACATTTTAAACAACTTTATAAATTAGAACAAATTCTAATTACGATTCATATTGTTAGAAGATTGCCGAAGCTTTAGAATTCTACAAATTTACAATTTACTATTCTTACAAAGCTTACAATAAAATAAAGTATTTAGCACTTACTTTTAGCTGTAAACTCGATTCGCTGATTCTGATTACTAAAAAATCTCTCGTTCTCTTTCTAAAATGAAAATAACTCTAACGGCAATTGCAGTATCCCGCCAAATGCGATGAGTTTATTGTTTAATTTTCGGTTTCGGTTGACTAACACAAGTTGTCAATAGGAGACAAAAAATAAATAACAAATAAAAAAAAAAAAAATAAGAAGAAGAACAATCTTTAGCTTTTGGACTAGCCAAACAAATTTTCTTAGTCAATTGACAAAACGGGAACCATTTTTTTTTTATTCTCTCCTCTGACTAACCGGTCAAATTTGAGGAAAATGAAAACTGTACCTGGGAAATTAGTCATCTGACAAGTTTTAGAGGCAGAACGGATCATCAGACGAAACACATTAAAGATACATGGTAAAATAAAACGACTTTTGTGTCTCATGACTAAATGGGATTGTCAGGTAGTGTTTTGATTGTTTAAAATTTTGCGTAATTTTGTGCAAATTTGTCAACGTACTTGACAAACGTTTAGTGTCACAAAGATGGCATGTCTCTTGACAAGTTTCGATTTTTCATTTTTCTGTGTGTAGAAAAGAATGAGTTTCTTTCTTTTCTTTTCCTAATATAAAGCTAATTTTATAAATCTGAAATTTATTTCTATTTGTCTTTTAAAGATGTTATACTTTTTCAAAATTAAAATGATTTTATGATTAATTTAGGATAATAATTATTTTTAAATAATTTAATCGCTGATCCATTTATTAATCTTAAAAGTTCAAAATATAATTAAAATTAAATGCCAGAAAAGTTCACCAAGTACGCTTTCAAATCCCATTGTGACTTGATTGTAAAGGAAAAAAAGTATAATAGCAAATAATAACAGTAGTAATAGTAGTAGTAATAATAATAATAATAATAATGTATATAATATTTCTCTAACATGGACCAGTTCCGATTATATTTTTTCAAAATGATACGATAGTGATACAATTAATAAAGTACGCGAGAATAAAACTAATATTTATAAATGGACAATATTTAAGCTCGCGGACGCAATGTTCAGGAGTCAATAAGCTCAGCTCAATGATCTAATAGGAAAAAATGACGGCATCTGTCTAATGAGATTATTTTATGGAAAAATTTATTTTTAAAATTTGTATCTTCAGAACCTTTGCAAGCGCCATTTAAAACCTACCAATACTTTAAAGATATATACAGAATATGAATTATTATCATCAGTTGGCTAAAAAACACTATCATAAAAAGAATAATAAAAAAAAGAATTATTATTATTATTAACAAAAAATTATGCCAAAAAGACAAATAAAAAGTGATCGCCAACATGGTGACAAAAATTTTAAAGGTGTCATGGGAGTCTTGTACTAAAACTGTTAGAATGAAATCTGGGTAGTCGACCATTTAAAACCTTTTCTTAAATGAGTTTGGTTTCACTGTTGTACAGTGTTAATTTGGTTCTAACAATAATTTGGCTTTTTGTAAATTAAAATTTTGGTTAGGTGGTAAAATAGGTATAATATTTATGACTTTCCAATTTTAAAGGTAAACAAGAAAAGAAATAAAGCGCGGAAGTTTCGCACAGGTTTGCTAGTAATAATAATATAAAAATCAAATTTACTTTATTAGCTATTTAAAAATAGTACCACAATCGAAGCATAATTTTGAAATTAAATAAATGCATGTATATTTTAAGTTGTAAGTTTTCGCCTGACATACTATTTTGGTAATTCAATTTTCGCAAAATTCGTGTCCATATTGGACAGTAGCAAGAAGTGAACAGAAAATAGAAATAACCAGTGAAATTTACGTAAATGTTAATTAATTCCACATAAGAAACAGAATTTTTTTATTTTATTATATATATATATATATATATATATATATATATATATTTAAGTGCTAATTTGTAGATTTTATATTATGAGCATACTGTAAAATGGTGTTTGGCGGGGAAATGGGTAAAATTGAAAATTAAAACAATTACATTTGACTTAACTGGAACGCCTTAAAATCAATTTAATAAACACCTTGAAATTTAATGTTTAAGTAAGTAATTTTAAGCATTTTTCATTTCAGTTTAAATGCTTTTATTGCCTGCTTCTATTAAAAATTATCTCGTTGCATTCAACTAGAAATTTATAACGGAAGTATGTGTGGAAGGGTAGAGTCAGAGTGTAAAAACATTTTTTAATTCATATATTTATATCATAACTCATCATTATAATGATCCAGTGCCAGGAAGTAAGACTTGAATTAACCATTAAATAACATATGGAAGTGAAACTTTATACAAAGCAGAAAATATTGAAAAAGTTACTACAGGAAACAAACTTAGAAATTTCTCATAAAGCGGGAAATCATTAGCAAAGGCGATTATAGCAGTAAGATAATAAAGAATGAATTGTTTCTGAGATATATCTGAACAAACTGTAACAGAAAAAAGGTAAAATTATAATAATTGGAAGAAGGAGCAGAGGCCATCGCGGTTTAAGACTGGTGGGGAGGATCAAACATTTTGGTTGACGTTAATTTTTCCAAAATCATCTGCAAGACTATAAGATTTTATAGAAAATAAAATTGCTTTCTGAAAAAAATCTTTGCTTTTGCAAAAAATTAAATATAAGAAAATTAAAATTCTGCTTACAATCTTTGTAAATAGAATTTAATTTAGTACGACAGGCATTATTTTAATCTGTGCTTTCATATAAAGTTATGATGTAACAGTATTTCACTCCCTATTATTGATACCTACATCCATTTCTTAAAATTACTTTGCTGCAGCTTTAGCACAGAACCCATTGGAGTTTTCTTTTTTTTTCTTTTTTTTTTTTTTTTGTCACTTTGGCGATTAATTGAAATGGGCAATCTCAATTGCATAAGTAAACAACTTGGCAAAAAGTAATAGAGCTATTTCCACCTACAGCGGATAACCCCCTCCCCCATATTTAGCGGTTAAAAGCTCCACTTAACGCTGCGGCGCAAAAACATCACTTACGCATTTTGTATAATTATCACTTAAAATACACTGAGGGTAAAATATACCTGGGGGGCTAAGGGAGACGAGTGAATGCAGAGAAAAAAATTAATTTTTCTTCTTATAATTTTTTTTACAGATTTATAATGAAACTTTGGTTAATTATCATTTAGAAATTTAAGAAATATATTGAGGGAGATTGAGGGGGCCAAAGAAAAAAGAAAAATATAGTTTTTGAAGCAAAATTCAACAGAACACGGAGGGCTTCGGAGAGGCAGCATATAAGATTTTTTTTTTTTTTTTTTTTTTTTTACGAATTTCAATGAATTCTTAGTTAATTATCACTCCTGTAATATGTTTCTAGTATGTTAACTATAGCTGTACAAAGTAGGTAATGTTTTAAGTTTTAGTTTATATGATTGATTTAGTTTAAATAAAATTAAAAATTTCAATAGTTATTTTAAATCATAATATATATGATTGATTTAGTTCATATAAATATGGTTTAAAAAAATCAATAATTGTAAAATAATAATTACTTTCACCTGATAAATAAATAAAAACCATCACTTTTCAAAATTTTTCTTGTATTCCATTTTATGGTCTTGCAGAAGATTTTGAAAAAAATTCAGCTCACATAAAAAAATCTCTCCAACCGTCATGAGCCGTGGAGGCCTCTATTACTTCTTATTATTATTTCAGTTTCATTTATAAAGGTTGTTTCAAAATTCTGGCTATATCAAAATATATTAAAAGGAAAATAATTTCGGTAAACTCATTAATTGCAAAAGTTTCGTGCATCTAAAAGACCACTTTTGATCTAAATATCCATCATGGGCAGGAGGGGTAACTTCTAGCTTTTCTTAGTTAAAAAAATCGATTTTCGAGCCAATCTCGGGTTTGATCAAACGCGGAAAATGGTTGATCAAATCTGATCTAACGATTATACATCGGATGAGACCATTTTTGACCCAAATATCCGTCATGGGGACGCCAACTTCCCCATTTTCTCGGTTAAAAAATCGATTTTTGAGCCACTTCCGGGTTTGATCAAACGCGAAAAATGGTTGATTAAATCTGATCTAACGATTCTACGTCGGATGAGACCATTTTTGACCCAAATATCCGTCATGGAGGGGCCAACTTCCCCATTTTCTCGGTTAAAAAATCGATTTTTAAGCCACTTCCGGGTTTGATCAAACGCGGAAAATGGTTGATCAAATCTGATCTAACGATTCTAGGTCGGATGAGACTATTTTTGACCCAAATATCCGTCATGGGGGAGCCAACTTCCCCATTTTCTCGGTTAAAAAATCGATTTTTAAGCCACTTCCGGGTTTGATCAAACGCGGAAAATGGTTGATCAAATCTGATCTAACGATTCTACGTCGGATGAGAACATTTTTGACCAAAATATCCGTCATGGGAGGGCCAACTTCCCCATTTTCTCGGTTAAAAAATCGATTTTTAAGCCACTTCCGGATTTGATCAAACAAGGAAAATGGTTGATCAAATCTGATCTAACGATTCTACGTCCGATGAGACCATTTTTGACCCAAATATCCGTCATGGGGGGGCCAACTTCCCCAATTTCTCGGTGAAAAAATTGATTTTTAAGCCACTTCCGGGTTTGATCAAACGCGGAAAATGGTTGATCAAATCTGATCTGACGATTCTACGTCGGATTAGACCATTTCTGACCCAAATATCCGTCATGGGGGGCCAACTTCCCCATTTTCTCGGTTAAAAAATCGATTTTTAAGCCACTTCCGGGTTTGATCAAACGCAGAAAATGGTTGATCAAATCTGATCTAACGATTCTACGTCGGATGAGACCATTTTTGACCAAAATATCCGTCATAAGGGGGCCAACTTCCCCATTTTCTCGGTTAAAATTCGATTTTTAAGCCACTTCCGGGATTGATCAAACGCGGAATATGGTTGATCAAATCTGATCTAACGATTCTACGTCGGATGAGACCATTTTTGACCCAAATATCCGTCATGGGGGGGCCAACTTCCCCATTTTCTCGGTTAAAAAATCGATTTTTAAGCCACTTCCGGGTTTGATAAAACGCGGAAAATGGTTGATCAAATCTGATCTAACGATTCTACGTCGGATGAGACCATTTTTGACCCAAATATCCGTCATGGGGGGGCCAACTTCCCCAATTTCTCGGTTAAAAAATCGATTTTTACACCACTTCCGTGTTTGATCAAACGCGGAAAATGGTTGATCAAATCTGATCTAACGATTCTACGTCGGATGAGACCATTTTTGACCGAAATATCCGTCATGGGGGGGCCAACTTCCCCCATTTTCTAGGTTAAAAAATCGATTTTTAATCCACTTTCGGGTTTGATCAAACGCGGAATATGGTTGATCAAATCTGATCTAACGATTCTACGTCGGATGAGACCATTTTTGACCCAAATATCCGTCATGGGGGGCCAACTTCCCCATTTTCTCGGTTAAAAAAATCGATTTTTAACCCACTTCCGGGTTTGATCAAACGCGGAAAATGGTTGATCAAATCTGATCTAACGATTCTACGTAGGATGAGACCATTTTTGACCCAAATATCCGTCATGGGGGGCCAACTTCCCCATTTTCTCGGTTAAAAAATCGATTTTTAAGCCACTTCCGGGTTTGATCAAACGCAGAAAATGGTTGATCAAATCTGATCTAACGATTCTACGTCGGATGAGACCATTTTTGACCAAAATATCCGTCATGGGGGGGGCCAACTTCCCCATTTTCTCGGTTAAAAAATCGATTTTTAAGCCACTTCCGGGTTTGTTCAAACGCGGAATATGGTTGATCAAATCTGATCTAACGATTCTACGTCGGATGAGACCATTTTTGACCCAAATATCCGTCATGGGGGGGGGGGCAACTTCCCCATTTTCTAGGTTAAAAAATCGATTTTTAAGCCACTTCCGGGTTTGATCAAACGCGGAAAATGGTTGATCAAATCTGATCTAACGATTCTACGTCGGATGAGACCATTTTTGACCCAAATATCCGTCATGGGGGGGCCAACTTCCCCATTTTCTCGGTAAAATAATCGATTTTTAAGCCACTTCCGGGTTTGATCAAACGCAGAAAATGGTTGATGAAATCTGATCTAACGATTCTACGTCGGATGAGACCATTTTTGACCAAAATATCCGTCATGGGGGGGGCCAACTTCCCCATTTTCTCGGTTAAAAAATCGATTTTTAAGACACTTCCGGGTTTGATCAAACGCGGAATATGGTTGATCAAATCTGATCTAACGATTCTACGTCGGATGAGACCATTTTTGACCCAAATATCCGTCATGGGGGGGCCAACTTCCCCATTTTCTCTTTTAAAAAATCGATTTTTAAGCCACTTCCGGGTTTGATCAAACGCGGAAAATGGTTGATCAAATCTGATCTAACGATTCTACGTCGGATGAGACCATTTTTGACCCAAATATCCGTCATGGGGGGGCCAACTTCCCCAATTTCTCGGTTAAAAAATCGATTTTTAAGCCACTTCCGTGTTTGATCAAACGCGGAAAATGGTTGATCAAATCTGATCTAACGATTCTACGTCGGATGAGACCATTTTTGACCGAAATATCCGTCATGGGTGGGCCAACTTCCCCCATTTTCTCGGTTAAAAAATCGATTTTTAATCCACTTTCGGGTTTGATCAAACGCGGAAAATGGTTGATCAAATCTGATCTAACGATTCTACGTCGGATGAGACCATTTTTGACCCAAATATCCGTCATGGGGGGGGCCAACTTCCCGATTTTCTCGGTTAAAAAATCGATTTTTAAGCCACTTCCGGGTTTGATCAAACGCCCAAAATGGTTGATCAAATCTGATCTAACGAGTTCTGTATCGATTCACTAATTTTTTTTTTCAAATTTAGACATTTTTATTTTTTGGGGAAGTTGGCCCCCCCTGCATTTTTTTGCTTATATCTCTTTAAATAAAATTGATCAAACAAAAAAAAATGTTGATCAAATGTGATCTAACGATGATCAAACGAACTGCATATGTGGCTTTTCTTGTTTCCGTCATGGGGGGGCTAACTTCCCCGAGGTGAAATTATAATGCATCAGATAAAAATATCGCTTCCCTGTTGAACTCCCCTTAGCCCTTAGGTCCTAAATCCCGCCGCATGGCGTCGCGGGCCCATTATCACAGCTAGTATTTAGGACTGCTAAGCGGTTTTTATCTAAATTTGTTATTCCTTTTCTCATGTTTTTAGAATTGTGGAAAATATCAAGAAAAAAAATGTGAAACTTCATATTTTAAAATTTAAATTTTTGTCACTTCTGTTCCGTTTGTTCCGGGCCCCCCCAACACCCGGGCCCCTGGGCAGTTGTCCCCTGTGCCCCCCCCCCTCTCACCGGCCCTGTGTGTGTGTGTCTGTCTGTTATCAGCATATCTCAAAAACAAATTATGGCAGAAAGTTCAAACTTGGTATTCTAAATGTGTATCATGTAGAGATGCTACAGTAAGCTTTTCGTTAAGATCAAGCAAATGGTTCGTGTACAGGGACAATCAAGAGAATTCTAATACATTACGTCTATGGGGGAAATTGCAGGTAAGTAGAGTTTAACGTCTATAGACAGCACTAAACCAAATGAAACTAATATATAATTTTTATAATAGAGACAGTTAACTGGGGGAAAAAAAATGTGTATGTAGGAGCCTCGCCTCCCCCCTCCCTGGGGGGAAGTTTCCCCTCGAGGGGAGTAAATTTTCATGATGGGTATCTTTCAAAAGAGCTCGCCAATACCTTTAAAACGAATGGTTGAACCATCGATCTGCGATAATTTAAAACAAAGTTATCGATTTTTTTTTTTTTTTTTTTTACTTTTAACAAAAAAAAAAATTAGAAAAAAAAAATCGTATTTTTTTTTTTTTTTTTTATTGAAAATAGAATGGACTTTTTTTGGATATTTGGTGTTATACTACTTCTCTAATATGGAAATCGTCTGCATTATCATAAAAGATATATTTTTTTAATAATAATTTTAATAAATTATTTTTTAAAAACAGAATTATTTTTTAATAACCGAATTAAATTCTATATAAATGTAGGTGCATTAATGAAACGGGGGATTGAGATGGGCGGTAGCCACCCTCACACAGAATTTATTATCATATAAAACTCTTCAGAAGCCTAATATAAATTGTTTAACACAGGTTTACATAACAGTACTCGTTATCTTACCTTTTAATCTGCAACCTGTATTTATAGTATTAAATTTCAGGATAAGAGAAAGTTGTGTGAGTGTCACACCAGATTATTTTTTTCTCTTTTTTTTTCCTTTTTTCATTCATTCATTCCTTCCTTTTTTTTTTTTTTTTTTTAATAGTATTTATCGGGAAAAATGGTTGTATTCCGTAGAAACAATTAAAGTGATATTTTTTATGAATTCCTTTTAAAAAAAGTATACTTTTTATTTCATTTATTATATTATTCGGAATGATATGATAATATAGTGGAAATAGAGGGGGCTATAAAATACATGGTTCAAAAACTAAAATATTTAATAGATGTTGAGAAACATTTACCTTTGAAATCGTAGTTTTCTTTTTTTTTTATAATAGCAGATCCACCTGTCATCGCTAAATATCCAAAATGAAATGGCCGAGAACGATATTTCTGCAGGCAGTGGAAACCTGGACCCGCTGTAGTGCAGGTGGTGAAAGAGCTGCCGTAGGCAACAGGTACCCGAAGCGAGGTTTAGAGCGATTTCAATATATATATTTTAATTTTTATTTATGACGGGATGTAAAAAATAAATATTAATCCAACTCTTTTGAAAATTCATTTAAATATAATGAGCAACGAAGCGGGCTGATAGTTTTATATAAAAAGGAGAAATAACGCACACATAAAATAAGAGACTAAAGTTTTAATGTTTGTGTTCGCCTTAATTTAATACCTACAGTGTGATTATAGTAGATCTATATTTCATTTCTTGAAAAATAAATAAATAAATAGCATTATAGATGTTTATGTATTTTCTCTGTCTCTCTCTCTTTTAATACTTCCCAACAAGTTTGAAAAGTGTTAATGACTTCGGTTTGTCTCTCTGTGCCCGACTTTTTGTCTGCGTTCTAACTTTCGAAAATATTCATGAAATTTCTTGAAACTCACATATGTTATTTAAGTTGATTATTGGATATTTCTTATTTAAAATGGTGTGAATACCTCTACTGGTTTGTCTACAGGGACGCCTAAAACATTTCAAAGCATTGTGTTCTATGATAGGTATTTCTAAAAACCATATTTTAATTACTTTGCACAAATCTTAATGAAACTGAAATATGTTATTCAAGTTTACCATCAGATGTTTCCTTAAAAAAAAAAAAAAAAAAAAAAAAAAAAAAAAAAAAAAAAGTGGAGTACATACCACCGCTGATTTGTATACAAGAATACACGAAAGTGTTCCAAAGCATTCCGTTCTATGAGAGGCATTTCTATACACCAAATTTTAATAACTTTACTTTTCACACATCCTAATAAAATTGAAATATATTATTCATATGAACACAAAAATATTTTCTATAGTGTATAGTATGATCCGCATTAGATTTGTAAGGCCACACAAAAATATTCAGTTACATTATGGGCTATTATTGGAAATTTACTGGAATTGCAATTCCGTTAAACATTAAGCAAGTTTAACCCTTTCTAACAATTCTTAAGTGTGAATATGATTCTAATTTGTATATATATCTATCTGACTGTCCATCTGTACGTTCCAAGCTTCTATAAATATTTTTGAAAATTTTAAATAACGCTACTTTGTTGTTCAAGTTCACTATGGAATGTTCCCCGTTTAAAATGGTATTAATAGGTCCTGTACATAGGCTTGTGTACAAGCCCCCCCCCTTCAAATAAATAAAATGTATTGCGTTTTATGACAGATTTTTATAAACCCCATTTAAATAACTTTCTACCGTAAAAATCATAAAGAAATTAACATTTAATGCCAGTATACTGAAATAATTCTTTGAATACAATATGATATGGTTGACCTCGAGATTTTTAGGGCTGCATAAAAGTGTTCAGATCTATTAAAGATTTCAGTTAAAATCTGAAGACTGCATTTTCTTTCTTGTTAAACACTTTAAAACAATATTTAAGAGTGACTATGAATTCAATCTCAATATGTATGCCTTTCAGTCCTTCTGTCTGTCTTGAAGGGAAAAAAAAAAAAAAAAAAAAAAAAAAAAGAGATTATTATATATATTTATACAATACATAGTTAAATATCGTTTCTACATCTTTCATATATTAGTCTTTGACGTTTTATATATCTATTTTTATACACAGTTAAATGTCGTTTCTAAATCTTTCATATATTAGTCTTTTACGTTTTATATATCTTTTACGTTTTATATATCTATTTTGTACAGGTATAGTTAAAATTCTGTTGAATATAATACACAATTGTTTGGTTTATACGATTCGAATATCGATTATAAATCTTTTTTTCTCTTTTCTAGTATTAGTGAAATTTCTACGTAAGTCCTTATTTCTTCAGTTATTAATTATCTTAAATTTTGTGAGAAATTTCATTATTATGTTTATTATTGTTATTCTTTTTAGGTCGCTCTAAGGAGAAAAAAAGCAATAACTTTATTCGTAATGCTAAATTTAATACCCATAGAAAATCAGTGAGTCAGAAATTTGTTTATTAAAGATATTTTGCAATTAATGCCTATCTTCAATGCTTAATATTTATTAATAATATATTTTTATTCGTGTTCAAGTTAAGCAATCATAATTACTTTTATTTTAAAATTTATTTATTATCTTCAAGATAAATATATATATATATATATATATATATGTATATATATATATAAATAAAATAAATATAAACACGTATGTTTTGATTTTAAGTCTTTTTAAATATCGTTTTATGCCAATTCCTTGAAAAATGTATATAGTTATTTCAAACTAAAGAAATAACTTGTCTCTGTTATCCTTCATACATCTTCATACATGTGGCGATTCTTATCTGTTTCATTTTTCTAAGAACGCACCTGTAAGCATGTTAAGGGGTTTTCTATAGCTTTAAAAGGAGAATATATAGGGACAAGTTCTTCTCTGCTAAAAATCCATTATCTCTTTAGAGAAAAGGGCAAAAAAACCATTAATCGTCATCGATCACTTGAGGTTGTGAAATTTGGGAATACACGACACCTTTCAGGGGGAAATCCGCCCCTTCTTCAGTAGTTACATGGTCTGCTTTGGCTGTTGAAACTAATTTCTATCTTCCTTCCTTTCTTTGGGCTGATCCTCCATGATGTGGCGCCACGTTCGATCTAAATCGGCGCGTGACTTGTGCCCGTGACATGCCAATTGGTCTTTAACTATTCCAATGGTTTCTCAGTAAAACGCATAATCGGGGTTATTATAATTTGCTATTTTTCTTGTTTCACTAAAATTAATGTCTATGTTGTTTTCTTTATTGACCTTAGTGAGGGCTGTAGTTATTTTTTCATATTTGATGTCATTTTGGTGTTCTTTGATCCTTGTTGCTATTTTCCTTTTGGTTACTCCAATATAATGGCCTCTTTTTTCATTCATATATTTAAAAGGGATCTGGTATATTCAGGCTATTTCAAGAGGGGGGGTTGTGTATTTATCATTTCGAATTAATTGATAGATGTTAGGATTTCGTTTTATAGGTATATTATGTTTCTTGGCTATATTTTTAACTTTATTTTAATTGAAATTCCCTGATCATATGGTATAGAATAAGTGAAACTTGGAGAGGTTTTTTGATAATTTGGGATATTGTTGAGTTTACTGATTCTTTTTTTATATAATTTATTAACAAGGTTTTTATCATAGCCTGCTTTAAGAGCCATATGTTTAATGTAATTTATTTCTTTTCTTAAATCGGCGGGGTCGCTACAAATTAAGATTGCGCGGTTGATGTAGGCTTGCAGACATGCCAAGTCTCCTGCTTTCTGCTTGTTTTTCTATGCTCCAGATTTTCCACTCATTTCTCCTGCTTTTCTGATGTAATTTTTATCTATCCCTCTTAGCATAATTTATGCTTAGAATTTGTGGGATTGGGTAAAAAAAATTTGAAAGAAAGTTAAAATTTATCTTGCCCTGCAATTTATCAAGTTCAGTTTGAATGTGACTTACTATACAATGCTTTGAAACTAATTTTTGCTAAGAATAAATTTTTAACTTTCATTTTTGTGTAATAAAAAATGTCTTATTATCAAAAGATTTTTTTTTTTTTTTTTTTTTTTAAATACCATAACTATTGAAAACTTAAAGAATTCAAATTTCATTAGAATGTAGCTGATATTTTCATTTCTTTATTACCTTTTCTTTTACAAAGATAATTAAGATTCTTGTTTTTCTATATTTAGGAGCAGAATGTCTAAATCTTTTTTTTTTTTTTTTTTTTTTTTTTGACTTGAATTTTAAACAACTGTATGTCTGAGGTTTTTTTTTTTTTAGTTTGTTTTACTGGAAGAAACATATATTAATCATTTAATTTTAATAATGATGCTTTGTAAATACCTCCTAAGCTTATAAAGCTTTAATTAAAATTAAATTTGCATTATTTTACTCATTTTTCTTATAAACTTTCTTGCTGGAAAAAGTCTCGTGATTTCTGTTAAAAAATCTCCTGCTTTTTTGTCATTAGACATTGGTATCTCTGGGCTTGTACTGCATTAATTTTATATGTGTAGCAGTGCTGCCAACTCTCACGTTTTAATCTGTATTTCTCCCATTTTTCTAATATTTTCGAAAAATCGAACTGAAAACGCTAATTTTTGACAATTCCATGGTTCGTACACTTTTAAAAATCCTTGAAAAGTGCTTGAAAAAAAAAGTTTCATTTTCAAGTGCTTAAAAATCGCTATAATATGTTAAAAAGTACTTAAATTTCAAATCCCCCCCCCCCACTGTTCTGTTCAAAAGAGATATTACAGATAGAATTAGGAAACCTTTCTTTAAGGCGACTTGACATCAGGTTTTATATGAAAGCTTATATTTCCATATATAATATTTATAAATTGAACTATATTAGCACAATACTAATCTTGCTTTTTTCTCAAAGATAGTAGCATGTGTTTTTCACCTGAAAAAGAAAAGGTTGGTAACCCCCCCCCCCCCCAAAAAAAAAAAAAAAGAAAAAAAAGGTGTGAACGCATTTAAAATCCTGGTTGAAAGTGCTTGAAAACTCCTTGAATTTTTTTTACTCCTAAGTGTATGAACCATGAATTCATAGGTGCCATCTTTTCAGATTTACAAAAGCCTTCTAAATCTGACAGATTTGAATTTTTAAGGACACATTTGACATTTAAAATCCAAACAATTTAAAAATTTAGTTATAAATATGCATACAAAAAAAAAAAAAAGTCTATGTTTTTTAACTTTTCTTTACTTTTACTTGATGTTAATGTGCTGATTGTCACACACGGTAGTTTTATTTATATTTACAGCATTTATCTTCAGTTTGTAGGTTATTTTCTACAAAGGCAGTAATGGGGGGAAAAAATAGATTGGGGCAAGGTGTTTTTTTTTTCTTTCTTTTCCAAACAAAGAGCAGGCGAGGTGCAGCACCCTCCTTAAATTATGTGGGGGAAAACTCTGGATCAGTGTTCATAAAAACTTATTTTATTAGATTTTAGAACCAACTGAAGTGATATAGGGGTTCAAAATTCTTTACATATGTAGTTATTTTTAGACTTTGTTAATGAACTTATTAACTATTTGTTTTTCCCCAATAAGTTTAAAATATAAATTGCCAAACAAAAGTTATATTAAGTCTTTTTAGTTAAAAAAGTATCATGTATTGAATAAAATAATTTTGTGTTGTTTTTCTCCACGAAACCGTAAATCTCCCTTTTCTCCCTTGAAATTATGTAAAATCTCCTGTTTTTTTTTCCCACCAAGGTTGGCAGCTCTGGTGTAGGGAGTTTTACTATGGTTGTTAATTATTTCTTCTATGCTGTCGGTTTTCTGTAAACTGGTGTTAATATTATTTTGATAGTGTTTTAGTTTAACGTCGAGATAGTTAATTTCGTTATTTATTTCAGTTTCACAGGTAAATTTTATATTGTGGTCAATTTTATTTAAGACTTCCAGGATTTCATTAGTGTTTTCGTTTTTATCAATAATTGCGAATACATCATTGAAATAACGGACCCAAAAAATTAATTTATCTTTTAATATTTCAAATATGTTTTTTTCCAAAATTCTTAATCTAAATTCGGGAGGCCATTATATTGGAGTAACCAAAAGGAAAATAGCAACAAGGATCAAAAAACACCAAAATGACATCAAATATGGGAAAATAACTACAGCCCTCACTAAGGTCAATAAAGAAAACAACATAGACATTAATTTTAGCGAAACAAGAAAAATAGCACATTATAATAACCCCAATTACGCGTTTTACTGAGAAACCATTGAAATAGTTAGACATATTGGCATGTAACGGGCACGAGTCGCATGCCGATTTAGATCGAGCGTGGCGCCACATCATGGAGGATCAGCCCAAAGAAAGGAAGGGAGATAGAAATCAGTCTCAACAGCCAAAGCAGACCATGTAACTACTGAAGAAGGGGCGGATTTCGCCCTGAAAGGTCTTTATTGTTTTAACAGAGCATTATTAAAGGTAATTTTTATAAGTAATTAAGTACCATAAGCGACCATGCTGATGGAGACCATACAGAGCACGATTAAGTTTACATATTTTCTTTACCATCAACTATACAACTACACTGTTGAGTCATAAAAATTTACTCTTAGAGGAGCATACAAATATGCACATTTAATGTCACACTGAACATTATGCTATTTAAAACAGGAAATTAATAAAGAAAAGAAAAAGCGAATAATAGAGAAATTCACTAAAGCTTCATGATAAATATCTCCCTTTATTTGGTGATACCCTTGTGCAACAAGCCTCGCCTTAACGGCTATTTTGCCATTTCCATCCTTTTTTATAGTGAAAACCTACCTATTTCCAAAAACAGATTTACCCACAGGTAAATGGATAAGATCCCACACTTTAGGCTTATTCATATTTTCAATTTCTTCATTCATAGCATTTAGCTTACTCAGATTTTTGTGGTGACTTCATCGCCTGGTTATACATATTTGGTATAGAAGGTTCTAGTCAGGTTTATTACTTCCAGAGAAATCAAAAAGTTCTTGTTCAAAAGTTATGTTATTTTCAAATCGTTATTTTTAATCTTTCACCTTGTTAACCAATCTCAATCTGGTAGTTTTATTTTCCGGATAATAGTAAATATCAGTTCTATTACCTAACTTCCTTGGAAACTGTTTTCTCTGCCATACAATATTGGTTGTCGAGTCAGACGTACTTGGTTCGTTTATGACTGACTCCCTATCAGAATCATTAGGACCCCCTCCGAGCACAAGCTCTATGGGATTGGAAGCCTTACTATCTACTAAGGTGCTCGAAGGTTGACCCAAATCCTCCAATGAAGAGCCCATCGCCGCTCCACTGCGTGCTTTATAGATCTGTTCGGTAAAAGTTAAATTTACAGTTTCAACAACTTTATCATCACTCACAATCCAAACCCTAACCTTTTGTTTTAAGAGCATACCCCACAATTACCCCCATTGAGGCATTAATTTATGGTTGTGTTTTTGCGTAGGAATCCTAACATCCACAACCAAGCCAAAATGTTTTAGGTGGCGAACTGATGGTTTACGCCCAGTATACAACTCAAGACGAGTTTTCTCCTGATTACTGTGTATCAAACGATTCCAAGTATAACTGAAATACAAAATTGCTTTATGCCAGAAAGAAAAAGGTAAACCCCTATCGGACAGAATAGTATGCGAGCAATTGAGAGCCATTTGATTCAAACACTCACAAACCCGGTTTTCTTCGGGAGTATTTGTTAATTCATGAACTACCCCCTTTTCATTACATAAGGTCTTGAAGCTCTGATTAACAAATTCTGACCCATTATCTGTTCGGATGGATTTTAACTTTACTCCTAAACTTCTTTCCGTCCTAGCAACATGCCTCTCAGAAATTCCGTAAACCTGTGACTTGTCTCATAGGATATAGTCACTTTCTTGGAAAGACAGTCTATAATTGAGAGAAAAAATCTCTCCCCTCATTTTCCTAAAGTCTTAATTGGACCCCATACATCCATAAATACCTTCTCCAAGGGTGACCCTATACAATGAACATCAACAGATTTAAAGGAGAGACTATTTTGCTTACTAACCGAACATGGTTCACATAAGAACTTTTTAAACTTAAGTTTTGGGAGCCCTTTAAGAGTCAAAACTGTTCAATAACTATTCTTTTTTTATTTTTGAATTCAGACAAATGACTAACGTATCATTTTCATTCAAATTTCACACTGAGGGCACAAACACGAACATCTTTAGGTAAAGATTTGTATTACTACATTGTTGAATGTCAGTAGCTTCTATCAAGATGTCAAGAGATGTCTCTACTAATAGTTTTATAGCTATAGGAACGATTAAAGTCGGTGTTCCACATATGGAACTGGGTGACTTGTAGGGTTAACCCCGTTTTGTTTACTGATTTTTACAGTTAATTCTGGACTTATATGCCCAAAATGAGCATGCCAACTTTCTAAATTATTTTTACCAGTAAAAGATACACTAGGTTTCTCAGTTGGCCCCCCATTCACTTTTAAAACCTTCGGGTATGCACAATAGATACCATCCTTTAATTTATCATAAAACATTAAATCACCTTCCTTGTCAAACACCGTTACCTTACCCCCACTACCATTAAATTTAGCACCACCAGAGTCCAATTTAAAATCAGATATTAATTTCTTGCATAAATCAGGTGAGTACAAAACATCTTTTAAAAATGGAAAAAATTTTCCCAAATTGCAATTTCCCTTCTCTAAAAATTTAAAAACTTACTCCATCGATCGCAACATATTAACTTAACAACAAATTTGATTATTAAAATATATTTTTAATAACATTTCAGTGTATTTACCTTTTTCATAATTATTTGTTAAATTAAAAATCAATCTTTTCTTACAGTTTTGAAAGTGTCTTACTTTTATTTGTACAAATATATAACTAATGTTTTATCTACTATCTAAGTATTATATAAGAGTTCTTTTTTCTAATATATTTTATTTTTGTCTGTTTTACAGATACAATTTTATGTACTAATTTTTTATTAAAAAAATTGCATATTACACACATACAAGATGGTTATACTTAAATTCTTGTAACTAAAAGGGATAAGCTCATACCATGAATTGTCGCTATACCGAGTTTGGTGGCATACTCGCCCGTTTTAACTGCGAAAACTGTTTGCAGCAAAAGTTTAATGACTTTATATTTTCATAATTTTTTAGTTTAGTTATTAATAAACAACTCTTATGAATGTTACATTTCTTTCAATAATATATAAAAATAATGAAATTCTTACAACTACTTGGTATTGGCCAAATACTTAGTCCAAATTTGACCGAGTAACGAGTACTCGGCAAATTAGCCCAGTAGGCCTAGTACGAGTACTTGGTACAGCTCTATTAACAGCTACATTAACTTCACCTTTAAATTTTTCATTAGAATTAAACCTTCTACCATTTGAATTTAAGAAACAATTTTTCTTTACATGCTCGGGTTTTGCACAATTATAACACAATAAAGGCTGATAACAGCCTTGATAAAAGACTACACTTTTAGAAGATCTTATTATGCAGAAACAATTTAGTGAAAGCATTTAAGCTTTTGAGTTTAAATAAAAATGATCTGACTAGTAGCTAATTGTGTTGACTCAAAATAACAAAATTTTTCAAACTTAATAAAATTTATTCAAACATTAGTATATAAAAAAAAAAATTAACAATTAGATTCAACAATATAGAAACAAAATTTATCATAAATAGACAATAAGACTTCTTCACACACCATAAATTTTAAGCCAGCACAACCGGTTTCGAAAGGACGTAGCCTTCCTTCATCAGGTGCAAAAAAACACGTGCTACTGCCTTGGAGGCAAAAGCAAGACTGAAAGCAGGGCAAAATCCAGAGGGGGAGGAGCAACACAAACAACCAATAGGAAGCATCATGCAGGACTAATCAGAGAGGAACACACATGCACACACAAAAACAAAAAGAGGGAGGGGAGGAATAAACAATTATTTTTATTTTTATTTATTTATTTTTTTTTTCACTTTTTTTTAAAATTAATATTATACTAATAAGTAAATTTAATAAAATTTATTATTATTGTGTTATAAACATAATGTAGGAAATTATTTAATTGAATGAAACAAATTTTTCCAGGCTGTGGACAGCAAAGTGCAATCAGATTTTTCATTGACAATTTTATCACAATTAAGGTAAATAGCTTAATTTTCCAAAAAAATCCAGTTCGGAAACGTGTTTGGCATGAAAGATAATTTTGGCACTCTGAAAATTAAAACTATGATCAAATTCCCAACTGTGCTTTGCAATAGAAGATTTAGAAATTTCTTGATTAACAACATACCGAGAATGTTCACGTAAACGGCATTCAAGATTTCTTTTTGTTTGACCAATGTAAGATAAATCACAATTATTACAAGGGACATTATAGATACCCCACTTATGAACTCAGGAACAGGGGATTTAGTTGATGGGAATTGGAATTTATTGACAGGTTTAAAAATAACGTGAAAATTGAAACGCTTCAAAACTTTGGCTAATTTAAAACATAAGGGGGGATAAAAAGGCAAGACAACAAGATTATCAGGTTTAATTTTATCATCAATGGAAAGAGTATAATTATAAGTTGGCCTACTGAACTTTTTGATAGCTTTATCAATTATAGAAGGTCTAAAACCTCTTTTAATAGCAACGGACTTTAAATAATTGAGTTCTTCTTAAGAGATGAAGTATCAGAAAAAAATTTAAGGGCACGATACACGTAAGTGTAAAAAGTGCCAATTTTTTTTTTGTTGTTGTTTAGCCGGATGATTAGAGAGAGCATGGGGAGGGTTAGAAACAGAGAAAGGTTTTCTGTACACAGAGGTTTTAAAAGAGGAATCACACCTAGTAACTAAAACATCAAAAAAGGGAAGTTGATTACAATTTTCTAACTCGAAGGTAAACTGAATATGGGGAATCAGTAGCATTAGCAATATTCAGAATGGCCGAAACATCAAACAGATTTTCAACAAGAATGAAAGTGTCATCAACGTAACGTAACCAGCATTTTAAATTTAACATCTTTAATAATTTTTCCTCAAAATAATGCATATAGATATCGGCAAGAATTGGAGATAAAGGATTACCCATACTTAAACCATCACACTGTTTATAAAATTAGTTATTAAATTCAATAGTAGTTTGGGAAACACAGAGTTTAGTTAGATTGACAAATTCTTTGATTTCAACGTCAGAATAATGAAATTCGCGTAATCTTTTTTCTAAACAATTAAGTGCGCCTTCAGTGGGGACGTTAGTAAATAAAGACTTCACATCAAGAGATAACATTGAGCAATTTACAGGATTCAAATTATTTAACTTCTTAACAAAATCATAGGAATTTTTTATTGTATGACTATTAACGCTGCATAAAGGATAAAAAATAGGAGCTAAAAATTTAGAGAGGGGATAAGTAGCAGTACCAATATTCGAAACAATAGGTTTGAGGGGAACATTATTTTTATTAACTTTATGTAAAGAATAAAAACAAGCACAAATTGCTGAAGAAGGGGAAACTGAGAATTTGGTATTGTCATGAAGAACAATGGAATTTTTAACAGCTTTTTGAACAGAGCTTAGAAGAGATTTAGTTTGGTCTTTTTTAATTTCAGTATAAGGTCCTTCAGATAAAAGAGAATTAACTTTATCGACATGATCAGTTTTGTCCATGAGAACAATCTGGCCACCTTTATCTGCTTTAGTAATGACAAGATTTTGATTAGATTTTATCATATTTACAGTCTTACAATTTCAGTAGGTAATAGAAAAACTTGACACAGTTGATAACACTTGAATAGATGGTTCTAATCTGTAAAAAATCCTTGTAACAAAAATAAATTGAATTTACATATTTATCTCTATGAAAACTTTTACTTGAAGAAAAACAATAAGATAATCCAGGTTGCCGAATGATCATAGAAAACGGGAGGAAAAAACTCTATTGAGAAATTAGAAGATTGCACTTATATTTAATTTAATAACGAAGGATCATCAGGGTCGCCAGCATGACCACTGAAAAAAAAAATGAAGACACTTATAAGAGTAAAGAATCAACTAGCAAAATCTCACGGTTGCCCAGTTGACCAGTGAGGAAAAAACGATATGCAGAATTCACTTCTGACGGTCTTCAGGTTGACCAGTGAGTTTAATTGAAGAATCAATCATAACATAAAGTTCCATCAATAATGAAAGCCACATCAACCCAAAGTTAAATTAAAAAAAAAAAAAACGATAATTATATTTCAAAAATTAACATTAAATTTTTTAATACAGTAGGGAACCAATTATCCGGAATGGGTTTTTCAAGACTATTCTGGATAACTGGTTGCTCATCAAAGCAAGCCTCATTAATCAGAATTGTTGCAAGTGGTTCTTATTTAAAATAAATATTTTAAATCAAAAATTATTTTTTTTTAATCAATTAATCAAATTTAAAAATACTTAACCTCTCTTTCTCTCTCTCTCTCTTTTTTTTTTTTTTTTTTTTTTTTTTTTTAAATAAAAGTATTAATAAAATTTTTAATCGAGATAAATTATTAATCAAAATTTAAAATGAGAAAAAGGGAGGAAAAAAAAATCTTTGAAACTTAATCTTCCATCAAAATCTGCCCAAATCCAAGTATTTTTAAATATGTTTAGCCAGTGATTTTAAAACATTGAATATTACGAAAGATTAAAAAATTATGACCTGATTTTACAGGCTTATCTTTTTATTTCTTATGAAGATTGCTTTTTTTTCTAAATGTCTGTGAAAGTGCAAAATATTAAATTCATAATTTTTTAAAAGTTATTTGATTTTAATTATCACCTTCCTCCCCCCAATAAATAAAATAATAAAAATAGAGTACAGGGACAATTATTCCCATTTCACCAAACCCTTTCTAAATAAATAAATTACCTTTATGATATTGCGTAGTGGTGCCATCTTTCGACATTTTTCAGAACTAAAAGCTATCTTTTCAGTTTGTATTGTCCATTATGACCTTTAACGTACACCCCCTGCCAAATATTTAAATACTAGTCTTAAATAAAACAAAATTAAATGGAATTATTATCTATTGAATATTTCTTTTATATTTAATTCTTTCAGATTACAATGTTAAACCATTATTATTTAATATATATATATATTTATATTTTAATGCATTGGAATTTAGTTGCTGAAAATATAATCCCAGATAAATGGTTCCACACTGTATATTGAAGAAACTAAATTAAACATTAAATATATTTCAGAAAAAAAAACCCCTCATGAAAACATTTTAAAAATATGATGCGAGACCAGCTCAACATAACAAAGAACATTTTAACTTAACTTTATACCTAACAAATTATCCTTTTATAGTAGCACTTACTTTTCAAATATATTTCGAGCGCACTCGCGCTCATCATCAGTGCTTTCCAGTGGTTTTATCCTCTCTGTTTACATCGTTCTTCATCTCGGGATCTTCGGTTCTTTTCACTTCAGCAGTGGTGTTTCTTTTAATTGCTTGTTGCCAGATAGGGGGAATTATGCTATGTTCGCGATCGTTAATGGAAGAGTGGTTAGTAATTATCTCTATGGCTTCTCTTTTAAGGGCATAGTAGTGGTTATTATATGGAGCTATTTTACGGGTTTTAGCAGTATTAAAATTAATGGGGTTATTTTTATGGGTGATGGAGAGGGCAGTATTGGATCTATTGTATTTAATGTCGGCGAAGTGCTCTTTTTCGCGATCGTTGATGTATCTCTTAGTCATTCCAATATAGCATCCTTTGTTTTCATTTTCAAATTTAAAATCAATTTTGTAAATGCCTGAGGAGTTTTTAGGGTTAATTAAATCTTTCTCGTTACGGAGTCTTTGAAATATGTTTTTATTTGGTTTTATAGGAATATTGATGTTGAGTTTTTTAGCTTCGTTTTTTATATTTAACGCGGCACCGTTACAATATAGGATAAAGGTTGTATAATTAGGTTTTGAGTTTTGAGCATTGCTGATGGCATTTAGAGTTTTTTGACGTTTTTTGTAAAGTTTGTCGATGAGGTTTCCACTATAACCGGCTTTTTTCGCGATGGTTTTAATAAATTTAATTTCTTCTTTTAAAAGGGTATTGTTAGAACAAATGAGAATGGCTCGGTTTATGTATGAACGAAGTGCGGCATGTTTATAAGAAGGGTTTTACATTTTGCATTAATAATTTCATTGCTAGCTGTAGGTTTTCTATATACAGTAGTTTCGAAAGAGTTGTTTAAATTTTTAATAACGCTAACATCAAGGAAATTGAGGGTGATTAATTCCCCCTATCTGGCAACAAGCAATTAAAAGAAACACCACTGCTGAAGTGAAAAGAACACCCTCAATTTCCTTGATGTTAGCGTTATTAAAAATTTAAACAACTCTTTCGAAACTACCGTATATAGAAAACCTACAGCTAGCAATGAAATTATTAATGCAAAATGTAAAACCCCCCTTTCTTATAAACATGCCGCACTTCGTTCATACATAAACCGAGCCATTCTCATTTGTTCTAACAATACCCTTTTAAAAGAAGAAATTAAATTTATTAAAACCATCGCGAAAAAAGCCGGTTATAGTGGAAACCTCATCGACAAACTTTACAAAAAACGTCAAAAAACTCTAAATGCCATCAACAATGCTCAAAACTCAAAACCTAATTATACAACCTTTATCCTATATTGTAACGTTGCCGCGTTAAATATAAAAAACGAAGCTAAAAAACTCAACATCAATATTCCTATAAAACCAAATAAAAACATATTTCAAAGACTCCGTAACGAGAAAGATTTAATTAACCCTAAAAACTCCTCAGGCATTTACAAAATTGATTTTAAATTTGAAAATGAAAACAAAGGATGCTATATTGGAATGACTAAGAGATACATCAACGATCGCGTAAAAGAGCACTTCGCCGACATTAAATACAATAGATCCAATACTGCCCTCTCCATAACCCATAAAAATAACCCCATTAATTTTAATACTGCTAAAACCCGTAAAATAGCTCCATATAATAACCACTACTATGCCCTTAAAAGAGAAGCCATAGAGATAATTACTAACCACTCTTCCATTAACGATCGCGAACATAGCATAATTCCCCCTATCTGGCAACAAGCAATTAAAAGAAACACCACTGCTGAAGTGAAAAGAACCGAAGATCCCGAGATGAAGAACGATGTAAACAGAGAGGATAAAACCACTGGAAAGCACTGATGATGAGCGCGAGTGCGCTCGAAATATATTTGAAATTTTAAAGTAAGTGCTACTATAAAAGGATAATTTTTTAGGTATAAAGTTAAGTTAAAATGTTATCATATCCTTTTCTAATAAAATTAAAGTATAACAAAGAACTCTCATCGCTGAATAACCATCATTGCTATTGACCAGCTGCTCAACTGCTAAGTACAATAGACATTGCGTGCATTTATACTACTCCCCGAACGTCATATTTGCATAAAACATTGATAGCAACTAAAAACATCAATGATGACGCTTTCTAGTGGCAAAAGCCAAAACACTCAGGTAAGTTAAATTAAGCAATTATGATGTGATGACAACCGCTAAAAATAGAACCGTTAGAACTAGAACTTCATAAAATTGCAGTGAATAAAAAATAAACAAAGATCGATGTTTAACATTGAGCAACATGTAAAGAAAAATGAGAGATTTAAAAGGAGGAAAGGAATAACTAAAGGCATTTATAAAGTTAAATTCATTGAAATAAAAGTAAGTAAAAGACTTTTAAATATAATAAGAAAAATAAATGTTTTTATTTTAAGTGTGAGGACAGTTATCAATGCCCCCCACCACAACATTTAAATAAAAAAAAAAATCAATATAAGCTAACTTAACTAAATTAGTATAAAACAATAAGTAAAAAAACGTAGCAGTGTAACAACCCACTATAACAATATTCAACAACTACAACTGTAACAATAGCCATAAAATCTATAAGAGTCTATTTTATACTCAATAAGTACCAATAAATAGTACGACAAATTCTCACAAGTCAGTATAGAAAAATGTATTACAAAACAGTACATAGAATTTTTTTTAAATTTATGAAAGAGTAGTTAAATTTTATAATTGATTACCCCCTAATTAGAATTGTTTTACTTTAAACACCATTTCCTTACAATGCAAATATACACAATGTACAGGGTGTTTATAAAGTCCCGGACCCATTTTGATGTTTAATAACTCATAAAATAATAAAGATAGATTAAAATTAATATCATGAATGGTTAGATTGCATTGCATTATTGCATTGAAATTCTGTAACGGAACACGTTCTAGCCTCTGAAAAAGAGTTAAAAAAAAAAATGAACTACAACTATAAGGAAGAAAACAGTTTGTTCATTTATTATACATTCATGAAATTCTTAACTCTCGCATACGAAATATTTAAATAAAGGGTATAAATTAATCCAACTCTCCCCCCCCCCCATTTTTGAATATTTATAATTCTTGAATATTGCACTCAAGTTATACAGGGTGTTTATAATGTCCCGGACCCATTTTGTTGTTTAATAACTCATAAAATAATAAAGATGGATTAAAATTAATAGCATAAATGGTTAGATAGACTCAAAAAGTTTCATGACCCTTGTCAATGAACTTCCACGTGTGCCCCCTTCGTTGCACAGAGAATATCAAGTCGATAGTCAATTTCACGCCAGGTAGCGGCAAGCATGTCGGCATCCACAGAGGCTATTGCGGTTGTAATACTGACTTTTAGGTCATCAATGTTCGACAATCTCATCCTATAAACATTGTCCTTTACAAATCCCCAAAGGAAAAAGTCCAGCGGCGTTATATCAGGTGATCTGGGTGGCCAAGGAATTGGACCTCCTCGCCCAATCATCTTCCTGTAAAATGGTCATTCAAAGAACTACAAACGATGGTACCCCAATGAGGTGGTGCACCATCTTGTTGCAAAAAGACATGTGGCTACCGCAAGATGCTGCTTTTGGATGGACGATCTTTTTGGTAAATTCTTTTGCAATTTCTCTGTGCTTGCACTATCGATTTCGTTTCTATGTACCACCATAAAATCTGTGCTTTCTCTTGTGGTGTATGCATTCTCCTTAATATCCACTCGAATAAAACATCACATACAAAAGTACTACATAGAACAAACACATCAGAAGTAAACATAACATTGCAATAGTTGCCAAAAACAAAAGAGAGAAAAATGCAATTAATAAGCAGATGATATTTAGAAAAGTATAGATATTTAGACTGGAAAATGAAATTATCTGAAATTAACCACACGCGCAGATGATATTTACAAAAGTAAAGATATTCAAACCTGAAACGAAAATATGAGTTATTCCATCAATATTTTATGAGTTATTAAACATCAAAATGGGTCCGGGACGTTATAAACACCCTGTATTATCCAAAATTCAATACAATATGAAAAAAAATTATAAATATATATGTAAAATATTTACAAAACAAATGCAATACAATAGAATATTATGTATACAAAATTTATGAGGATGCTAAATGTTGATAAAATATATACAACACATGTACACAAGGCCTTGTGGTTTTCACTCATACAATAAATATATACATATGTACAAAAAGATATACGCAAGGTGAAGAAGATGAGTTTAATCATTAGAATTTTGAAAGAAAATGACTTATAAACTTTAATAGATCAATTTTAGTAAGTGGCTTCGTGAACGAGTTGGCAAGATTTAAGTTTGAAGAAATATACTGAAGGTTAAACTAGTACCACCCTCGGTGGTTACTGTCTTTGTATAACCACTGCCTCGGCACCTCTTGTTTTCCGCGGGAGTGGAAAAGGGCTCTGGTAGTCTACTTCCCGAAGGAAGGAAAGGACAAAAGCCATCCCGTTTCCTACCGCCCGATCTGCCTATTGCCGGCTCTAGGGAAGGTATTGGATAAGATGTGCGCAGTACGTTTGGTGACCCATCTGGAATCTAAGGGCATACTAAGCGAGAAACAGTATGGTTTCCGCAGGAATTTGGGCACACTAGATGCGCTCAAGCGAGTTGATGATTTCGTAGCCGAGTCGAAGAGTGGTGGCTGTCACTCATGTCTGGTCACCCTCGATATCAAGAACGCTTTCAATAGTGCCCAATGTACAGAAATTCTCCGCCTCCTGGTGGAGTATGAAGTACCGTCGGACCTCCTGGGTCTAGTGGACTCGTTCCTCAGGAACAGGACCACACTTTCGAACACCGGGGAGCTCAGCTATAACGTGGGTGTACCGCAGGGCTCATGCCTAGGGCCGATACTCTGGTTGGTGCTTATAAATGAACTTCTGAGCAGCCTTGAGCCAACTCCAAACCTGGTTGTCCAGGCTTTTGCTGATGACATCTTCCTGATGGTACGAGATGAACGTATCTATAAATTTAATAGAGCAATTAATCCAGTGTTGGATAAGATATGCGAGTGGGCGCATAGTGTTCATCTGGAATTTAGCTATGCTAAATGTTTATACACTGTGATTCCAGCTGTCGGAAAGATGAGGTACTCTTGGAAAAATTTAAATTCCATTTAAATTTAGTAGCAGATATATTAATTGCATAAATGGAAGTCAGATTTTTGTTGTTTTTTTTAAAAAAAATTACTGTTTGATTAAAATGATTTAGCAATTTAAACAGAATCATATTTTAACAACAAACACATTTATTTGAATTCAAAACGTAACAAAGGTTAGAGTTTAGATAATAAGCAACATGGTAATAAAGGATTTAACATTTAGGAATATATATATATTGCTAGGCAACTTAAATAAACAAGGACATTTTTAAACTAAAAAAAACGATGTTTTAAATGTCAATTTGAAAAACATTATATCGTTTTAACACTAGCACTAATTCAAAATAATTTTAAACAATACTTAATCAGATAACTCCAGGAAACCAGGGCAGCAAAAATTGAAAAGCATCTTTTATAACACTATATTGATTCACGACCAGCGTAAAAAAAAAAACCCTCCGACTCGGCGTTTCAAAATAAAACTGCTTCAACAGCACTAAACCATCTCTAAAGAAATGCAAGAGGCAAGAGAGAGAGAACAAACGTTCGCTACTGCTTTTATACTGATTCCCGTATCGAAAGATACAACCAACGGCAGACAATAAACGTCATAACAAATCAGCGTCTACCACGATAGTCAAAACACGGGAGATCCCGATGATTGACAGTGACGTCAAACGCATCGGTCAACGACCTACTTCCGGCAGACATATGGAAGTAGCGATAAGCAAAAAACTCCCGGTCGAAATGCCGGAGGAACGTAAACAAACGATGTCTTTATATTTATTAGTGCTAGTAGAAAGTTTTAATGACTTAAAGATAAATTGTGAAACAAACCAGTTGTTCAAGTAAACAAGCTGGAAAACTGTAAGTAAAGATTAGATAAATTAATTTATAAATATATTTAAGTAAACAATTAATGAAATTCTATACGTTCATTTATAATTAGCAAAGTTAAAGGCTATTAAACACAGCAAGTTTTTTTCATAAAAAAATCAATTAAGTTAAAGAAAAAGTGATTAAACTTAAAATTTTTGAAACAGCATGGCAAAAACATTAAAAAACCCAACAGTGCCCCCCACCATAATGTTTCGAAAAAAAAACCCCATATATATATATATATATATATATAGTTGCCAAACAATTTACAAATAAAAAAACGACTTTTTAGAGTATATTTAACAATGCAGGTTTTCATAGATCTTGACAATTTTAGATCTTCAAGCAAGGCCTGAGGAACCCCAAAACAAGCAGACATCAGTGCATATGAAAGACATTCAGAACTAGTCCAGTAAAATCATTAGAACAATCTTCAGAGATCAACAATACTACTTAGTGCATGCAACAACTGGAAAAATTGAATGACAATGATTACTATACAGATATACAAGACATACATTTTCCCACTTTCATTGTGAAAAATATAACATAACATAATACATAATAATTAATACACGTAAGTACATTCTCGCAGGCCTGCTAACACTCATACCAAATTATAAGAAATTAAAAAAAAAAAAAAAATGTTTAACACTACAAAGACAATGAAAGCTAGAAAACACCCCCAAGTATACAAAGGAAACATATTCCAAAAAAATAATTTAAGATTTCATATTTACAAAAATTTTACTATTAAATCTTGCTAAGTCATTTCCGGTGCGAGCCTTGGTAAAAGGATCGGCACAATTAAGTTTACTTTGAATATATTTTAGCTCAAAAATTTCATTAAATAGCCACTCTCTTATAAAAAATAACTTTACATTGATATGTTTTGATCTACCATTTTCTATAGGGGACTTTGAAAAATCAATGGCAGCCTGATTGTCGGCTAAGAGTATGGGTAAGTTATGTTGACTGGGAATTAAGTTAAACTTTATACAGTCCTCCAATGTGTGATCAAACCAAACAAGCTCCTTTACACATGCACACATTGCGATAAACTCGCTCTCCATGGTGGAGAGACTTACTCCTCTTTCCTTAAAGGTTCGCCAAGATATAGGACTATTTTCTAAGAAAACTATTTGGCCTCCTAAAGAAACAAAGTCATCCCGATTATTAGCAAAATCTGCATCAGAATATGCAGTCAATCTAGGATTTTTACATGAAAGATTCAATTTATAATTGCGGGTACACGAAACATACCCCAATAATTTTAATAAACCGTTCCAATGAATTATTCCTGGGTTACTTTGAAATTGACTAAAAATGTTGGTTGCGTATGTGATGTCCGGCCTAGTTCTACTAGAAATGAAGGATAAGCAGCCAAGAAGATTACGATAAGGGAACTTCATCCTGAGTAGTGGGACAATCCTTTTTAGAGTACTTGCAACCTTTAACAATAGGGAGTGAGGAGAACGGAATTTTAAAGCTTTGAAATCTATTACATACATCCTCAATATAAAGTTCTTGAGATAACTGAATATTGTTATCATCATATTGAAACTCAACCCCCAATAACTTCTTAGTTTTACCCAGTATTTCAAGTCAAATTTTGTTTCTAAGGAACTGGTAATTTTATTGATTTGATCTTTAGTCTTCCCAAAAATAACTATATCATCGACGTATACCAACAAAACCAAGCAATCTTCAAAAAAAAAAAATAATAATAATAATAAGAGCAGTTGCACCAGTTAAATTTTTTAAAACCCAGATTAAGCAAAACTTTATTTAACTCATAGTACCACAATCGGCCACTCTGATGAAGTCCATAAAGTGCCCGATCTAATTTATATACTAGTTTTTCATTTCCCTCAACAATAAAACCTTGTGGTTGAGACATATATATGTCTTCATGCAAAGGAGCATATAAATATGCACTCTTCACATCACATTGCACAGTTTCCCAATTGAAACAAGAGACAAGCAACGAAAAAAGAAACTTATGCCAGAAAAGTTAATTACAGGTGAGAAAGTCTCATCATAAGTTTCACCTTTAACCTGATTGAAACCCGGAGCAACTAGTCTCGCTTTATAGCGTGCTATTTTTCCTTGCTCATCCTTTTTAACAGTAAAAACCCACCGGTTTCCAAGAACCTACTTATTTTTGGGTAATTCTACCAGATGCCAAACTTTCCTATCTGCCATATTTTTCATTTCTTCTTCCATCGCCTCCTGCCATTTTGAGACTTGTTTTGATTTTATTGCTTGCTTATAAGTTTTGGGAATAATTATATCTAGTCATGTAGAGGCAGAGTCAGAAGATTTACTTGTTAAATTAGATGCTGGGGAACTTTCAACCAAATTAGAAAAATCCTGATTAACAACACCTTCAAAAGTATTTTTACCCGAAAAATCAAACAAAGATGGATCATATTTAATTTTATTTTTACTGCAATATGTTTTTACTTCATTAATAGACCTTAACCGAGTATTGGTACCTTCAGGATAGTAATAAATATCAATTCTATTACCCATTTTCCTGGGAACAGGGAATCTCTGCCAGACAACCTCTTTCTCAGGTACAGTTGGAGACGTGTCGGTTTCATCCTCCTCATCGGACGGCAGAGGTCTGTAGTCCAAGGTAACTTCCATAGGGTCAGGAAAAACCGGTTCACCTGGATCGCCAGTAATCATCACGTCCAATGGAGGGCCCATCACTTCTCCACTGTGCTTCTTGTATAGGAAGTCTGTAAAACTTAAATTTATAGTTTCAATTATTTTATCATCCTGTTTAACCCAAACTCTAAAACCTTTGGTCTTTAATGCATAACCTAAAATGACCCCTCTTTTAAATTTAGAATCAAACTTATTCAACCTTTTTTGTTTTGGGACACCAACATAACAAACTAAGCCAAAAGGCTTGAAATGTCGGACAGAAGGTTTGTTACCAGTGTACAATTGAAAAGGTGTCTTATTTTGACCGTGGTGTACAACCCTATTCCACACGTAACAAAAATATAAAGCAGCTTCGGGCCAAAACTTAAAAGGGAGACCGCTATCGGACAACATGGCACGCATACAATTTAATGCAGTTTGGTTTAATCGTTCACATACCCCATTCTGCTCAGGCGTAAAGGTATTAGTGAACTCATGCTTAATACCATTTTTACTACAATAATTGTTGAAAAGTTCATTTTTAAACTCTGTGCCGTTATCTGTCCGTATAGCTTTCACCTTTTTACTTAAAAACCTTTCAGCCCTAGCAACATGTTTTTCAAAAATATCAAAAACTTGTGTTTTTTCCTTCAATGGATATATAGCAGTCCTTTTTGAAAAACCGTCAATTATGGATAGGAAATACCGCTCACCATTTTCCCCAGTTATTGTAGTTGGTCCCCATACATCCATAAAAATTTTCTCTAATGGCTCAGTTAAACCTGATTCACTGAGTGGCTTGAAAGAAACTCGTTTTTGTTTACTTAATTTGCATGGCTCACAGCTAATACTTTTATGTTTTAACTTAGGAAGACCTTTAACACCATTATTTTGGCTAGTGCTCACAATTAAATCTGGACTAATATGTCCGAAACGTGAGTGCCAGAATTCTATATTTTTGACATTTTTATCTTTACTCACATTAGACAAAACTGGCTTTTCTTCCTTAGTTATGTTACAATCAATCGGCCCCCCATCATTTTTGAAAACTTTGGGGTAAGTATAATAAATGCCGTCCTTTAATTTAGCTGTGAACAAAAATTTCCTATCTTTACCAAACACCGAAATTTTACCCCTCCCACCGGAAAAACTAGCACCGTTCATGTCCATTTTAGGACCTGAGATCAAGTTTTTCCTCAATTTTGAGGAATATAAAACATCATCAAAAATACATTCACAATTATTAAAGGAAAGTTTAACAGAGCCTTTTCCTTCTATGGGAAAACTGACATCATCCACCGTGACTACAAGGTTTTCACCCTCTAAAGGAGTATAATTTAGAAACAGCTCCCTATCTTTACTAAAATGATGAGATGCTGCCGTATCGAAAGCCCAGCAGCTATCATCATCATTGAAACTGCTGTAATGCAACTGAGCTAAATAGTGAAAAGATTGAGGGACATTTTAAGTTTATCTTTGTCGCGGGGAACAGTGTCATTAACATTCTTTCCCTCATGGTTCAATTTCACGCGGCAGTCCTTTTTAAAATGACCTGGACGATTACATCTAAAACAGGTAATAGTTCTTTTTGAAGGAAACTTTTTACTCTTGTACTGCACGTTTTGTACTTCCAAGGCAAGCTCAGTCCTTCTATCATCTGCCCTCAAGTTCAGCCTTGTTTCCTCAGATTTCAATGCTGAAATTATACCCCGGAAATTGAAATCCTTATCCGGCCACCTCAGTATGAATTGAACCATGGACTCAAACTTATGAGGAAGAAATCTCAAAACCTGAAAACAAATATAATTTTCCGGAACAGGATGTCCTATACCATTCAATTGATCCACTATCTGAGAAAAACGCGAAGAGTACTGGTTAATTGTTTCACACTGATTTATTACACACTGACATAATTTTGAATATAGCTGCATATGCCTGGACCTGAAGTCTGATATAAAAGTATTTTTTAACAATTTCCAGGCCTCAAGTGGGCAAACACTATCATTTATAATATTTCTGTGCTCTGGGGAAATATGCAAATATAAAGTAGCTAGTGCTGTACGAGAACGACTTTTAAATGACTCAATATTTTTTACTGTTACATTATCTTCTAACACAGGCAACTTTTCAGTACCATTTACTATATCCCAACAATTTTTATCCAAGAGGATAAACTTTACATCCTTAACCCATGTTGCATAATTATCTGCATTAAGTTTTTCAATAGCAGGCAATATATTAACCGCCATTTTGAAAAAAACGATCTTACTTTGCTAAATTTAAATAAATTTCAAACAGAAAAGGGTTACAAACAAAAAGGCTGGTAGGAAAAAATCAAAGTTAAAACTAATATAAACTTTGTTTACATAATACCATGCCCATAACCCTAATGTTGGAAAAATTTAAATTCCATTTAAATTTAGTAGCAGATATATTAATTGCATAAGTGGAAGCCAGACTTTTGTTGATTTTTAAAAAAATTACTGTTTGATTAAAATGATTTAGCAATTAAAACAGAATCATATTTTAACAACAAACAGATTTATTTGAATTCAAAACGTAACAAAGGTTAGAGTTTAGATAATAAGCAACATGATAATAAAGGATTTAACATTTAGGAATATATATATATTGCTAGGCAACTTAAATAAACAAAGACATTTTTAAACTTAAAAAAAACGATGTTTTAAATGTCAATTTGAAAAACATTATATCGTTTTAACACTAGCACTAATTCAAAATAATTTTAAACAATACTTAATCAGATAACTCCAGGAAACCAGGGCAGCAAAAATTGAAAAGCATCTTTTATAACACTACATATTGATTCACGACCAGCGTGAAAAAAAAACCCGCCGACTCGGCGTTTCAAAATAAAACTGCTTCAACAGCACTAAATCATCTCTAAAGAGATGCAATAGGCAAGAGAGAGAGAACAAACGTTCACTACTGCTTTTATACTGATTCCCGTATCGAAAGATACAACCAACGGCAGACAATAAACGTCATAACAAATCAGCGTCTACCACGATAGTCAAAACACGGGAGATCCCGATGATTGACAGTGACGTCAAACGCATCGGTCAACGACCTACTTCCGGCAGACGTACGGAAGTAGCGATAAGCAAAAAACTCCCGGTCGAAATGCCGGAGGAACGTGAACAAACGATGTCTTTATATTTATTAGTGCTAGTAGAAAGTTTTAATGACTTAAAGATAAATTGTGAAACAAACCAGCTGTTCAAGTAAACAAGCTGGAAAACTGTAAGTAAAGATTAGATAAATTAATTTATAAATATATTTAAGTAAACAATTAATGAAATTCTAAACGTTCATTTATAATTAGCAAAGTTAAAGGCTATTAAACACAGCAAGTTTTTTTTTTATAAAAAAAACAATTAAGTTAAAGAAAAAGTGATTAAACTTAAAATTTTTGAAACAGCATGGCAAAAACATTAAAAAACCCAACAGGTACGCGCCTTCGTGGCCGATACGTATGAAAGGACATCAGTTGAGAAATTAGATACCTAGGAGTCATGATAGATGCTGCTCAGAGCTGGATGTCTCACCTGAACTATGTTCAGGAGAAAGCATCAAAATTCCAATACAAGTTGCTTCGCTACACGGGTGCCAACTGGGGTTTGAAACCCAAGGTTCGAAAAGCAGTCTACTCGGCCATAGCTGAGAAGATAGACTGTATGCAGCTCCTATATGGTTCACGAAAAACAGAATAACAGACTCAACACCACACAGAGAAATCTGTTGTTGTATGTTACCAAATGCTACCGCACGGTGTCAAGTGATGCACTGAATGTGCTTGCAGGGATCCCTCCGCTGCCTCTCCATGTGGAATTCGAAAAATCTTATACTGGCTTAATTAAATGGGGCGAAGGTGTTGAAGATACCAATCTCATGCCGGAAACGGTAGAGACTCGGAGATACCGGCTGAGACGTGAAGACCTCTGGAGACTCCCATGGACTTTAGATCTTACGCCCAGATCAGCGTCGTGTTATTACACCGACGGCTCAAAGATGGAGGACGGCAGGGTGGGCTGCGCGTACCTCCGGGTCTCTGGGGGAGAGATTGTCTCGGAAGACCTGTTCCGGATAACAGACCATAGCTCTATCTTCACGGCGGAGGTCTTAGCGATCAGAGAAGCCATCAAAGATGCTATGGAGTCTGGTCTCAGTGAGATGGATGTCTACTCTGACTCCAGATAGGCGCTGCAAGCGCTTAACTGTCTGAAGCCAAGGCATAGGATAGTTGCTGAGACCAAGGACCTGATTAAAAGTGGTGGGATAGGGATCACCATGCACTGGATCCGAGCCCATGTGGGTCATCACTTTAACGAGTTAGTTGATAGCTCGGCGAAAGTGGCAACTGCACGAGAAGACATTGATCTTCCGGTTAAACTTAGTGCAAGAAATGCAAAAGGTGTTCTGTTTAGACGCCTTATATATTAGTGGCAAACTCGTTGGGATGGCTCCACGAAGGGTAGGTTCACGCATGAGGTGTTCCCAAAGGTAAGCAGTCGAAGAGTTCAAGGCGACTTCTTTGTTAATCAGGTCCTCACCGGACATGGTTCATTCGGAGTCCACCAGCGCCGCTTCTTTCAGAAGAACCCTGCATATATTTGCGGGGCCAGCGCAGGCTCGGTAAAGCATGTGATGCTCGAGTGCTCACGGTGGCGGTCGGTTAGGGAACGTTACTTCCCGCCAAACTTCCACCTTCGAACGCATCGGGAGCTGTGCCTAGACTACTACTGTAGGAAAGGGATCGCAGTCATCATGACGGATCTTCTTGACTGGGCGCTTAACCCGCTTGGTGGTGGACGACGGATTCTCGAAGAATCTGAGCCTGACACCCCATCAGAGCCTCCTAGGAGGTCTCTTCGAACAAGGGAGAGCATGTGCTCCCCATCTACCAGTTAATGGTAGAAGCGCTGATACCAAACAGCCAATTCGACCTGTCAAAAGGGAAAATATAAATCGAAGGAGACGAACTATAACTGGGGGTTTGCAGCATCTACGGCTCCTGGAGTAACACGGACCAATCATAGAACTCGGCACGGACACGTTGTAGTGCAATCCGAATAAGCGAGGTGTACGGACGTTCCCACAAGTGATGTGAGCAGGTCTGTCTTAACTGACTGGTGGTGCATGACCGGATGGCTTCTGTACGACCCTGGTTGTAACGACTCGGTTCTCATATGGGGGTGATAGCCCGAGCAAACAGGGGCAGTCCAAGTTGTCCTGAGCAGAGCTTTTCATGTGGCAGTATAAGGAGGCTTAGCTAGAAAGGTAAGCGAGCGCAGATCCTCCTAGTTGGCATGAATGTGCGAATCGGCTAGTGTGGTGAACGCCGTTGGGAGAGTGGCAGTTTGGACGTGTTGAATTAAAGTTTAAATATACTCAATTAGCAGAGATACTTTAATAAAAAATTTAAGAGGAAAAATTACATGGCAGCTATACGTTTGATGTGGAAGACTCAATGAAGAAAACTTTTATATATTAACAAACATAATTTATTTGAATATGAATATTTACAGATGAAACAGAAAAACATTAAATAAACCAGCATACCCTGCTGGTAACTGAAAGTCAAAACTACATCTTATAACGTTGAAAAAATAAGAGAGAGAAAACAGATGCAAACGTCTTTTATACAATACAAACAAAACCAATTTGCATCTTGCCGTTGCCACTTGGCAATCACTAAACTAGTCTTCATTACTGGCTTATTATCTTACAACCATGGACATCGTTTTTGATGAGAGTGAACAGAAACAAGAGCAATAACTGAGATTCACTGCTGTTACTCACATGTTTACAATTTCAGCTATTCACATCTATGGAATAAACTAGAGCAAGAAGATAAACAAAAATGCGGCCACGAGAGCGATAAAAAAACGTAAGTCATATCAAACTAAATTTAATTTAAATAATTTACTTTGTAGTATATACAAATACCTTAACAAATTAACTTTAATTTCACTTTATAAAAATATAGATATAATTAAATATTTATGATATGACTTATAACAATCTCCCCCCTTTTTTAACGCTGTCGGGACAGCGTTTTATGAAATCACATTTTAAACATTAAAAATACTTCAAAAATTCACCTCAATCAATGCCTGATCACAAAGTTAGTGATCACCCATTGATCAAAATTGACAACATGTAATATATAAAGAAAATTGCCTACAGAAATTGACATTAACTAAACAATGTCAATATCTGAAAAAATTCTCCTACAAAATTTAATTAATTGTTCTTTAACTTGTGGCTTCGTAAAGGTAACTGCCAAATTTAATTTACTCGTTACATGCATTAATTTAAATACTTTATTAAAAACCAAATTCCTTAAAAAATGATATTTAATATGTATGTGTTTAGTTCTATGATTTTCAAAAGGAGAATTTGAAAAAGAAATTGCTGCCTCATTATCACAATATAAAATACAATTTTCTAACTTTAAATCTAAACTATCATTTAATAAAACATTTTTAATCCAGGTCAACTCTTTAGCTGCTTCTGTTAAACTGATATATTCCGCCTCCATGGTTGAGAGACTAACACATTTCTGTTTAAATGTTCTCCATGATACAGGAGCTTCACCTAAAAATAGTATATATCCTCCCATTGAAACCCTGTCATCTCTATTGGCAGCAAAATCTGAATCAGAATAACATTTCAATTCTAAGTTGTTAACCCTGGACAATTCTAATTTATAAATAATTGTATTTTTAAAATAACCCAATAATTACAAAACACTGTTCCAATGTTTCATACCTGGATTAGATTGGAACTGCGACAACAAGTTTACAGCAAAAACATTATCTGTCTAGTACGACTTGCTATGAAAGCTAAACAACCAATTAAATTTCTATATGGGTAAGATTCCATTTCTTTAATTTCAGCTTCAGTTTTAGGTGAATCTAATTTAGAAAAAATTTCTCCCTTAGGAATTGGCAAAGAAGTAATGGGATATTTATAATTTTCATACTGCTTACAAATCTTAATGATATAAGCCTTTTGATGGATAAATAATTTTCCTCCCTCTTCTTCAAACTCAATACCTAAAAGTTTTTTAGTCTTACCCAGAATCTTTAAATCAAATTTTTGCTGTATCAAGTTTATCGCAAATTCCAAATCTTCCTGATTTTTACCAAAGATGACAATGTCATCTACATACAATAATAAAATTATATTACAATTATATGTATAAACACAATTACACCAGTCCAGTTTATGAAATTGTAAGTTTTTCAAAACATCATCTACTTCACAAAACCAAGCCCTACTACTTTGATGGAGTCCATACAATGCTTTTTCCAGTTTACAAACTTTACCTATGTCTTTAATAAAACCCTCAGGCTGTAACATAAAAACCGTTTCATCTAATTTTGCATATAAATAAGCATTATTAACATCTATTTGTACATGAAACCAATTAAATAAACATACATATATAGAAAAAAATAGTCTTATAATAGAAAAATTCACTACTGGACTAAACACTTCCTCATAATTTTCCCCTTTGACCTGATTGAACCCTTTAGCTACTAAACGAGCTTTATACCTTATAATTTCACCTTTTTCATTTCTTTTAAGAGTATATACCCACCTATTTCCCAAACTTTTAGCTCCTTTAGGTGGTTCAACCAATTCCCAAACTTTGCGATCATACATGACCTGCATCTCTTGTTTCATGGCATTATCCCACTCAGATGCTTCAGGCGAGTTAACAACTTCAAAAAAATTACTAGGAAATTTAATTTCAATCAGGTTAGCTTCATCATTAGAATCTGAAGAATTTACAAGTTTACCAGCAGTTAAATTTTTACCCGAAAAATCAAAGAGTTTATCATTACATTCTATTTTCTTTTCTAAACAATATTTTTTAACATCTTGTAATGATCGTAGCCTTATATTTTCACCCTCTATTCCATAATACATATCAGTTCTAGTTCCAGTTTTTCGAGGTTTTACTCTACGTATCCATGGAATGGAATCACATGGCGTTAAACTAGTTCCCTCTACTTCCTGAGACTGAACTATTTTCCCCCCCCTCACGAGATTCTAAGCGTTCTGCTAGCTCATGAATAGCAGGGCCTAAATCAATATCATTATCATAATCTGGAACAGAAAAGTAAAAATTTTGACCTTTAATTACTTTATTACATTTAGTTTCATCTACCCCTTTTCTGGTTTCATTAAACTTTACATTAATTGTTTCAATTAATTTCTGATCCTCAACTATCCAAATTCTGTAACCTTTGGTTTTTTGTGCATACCCCAACATAATTCGCAGTTTGGCTCTCATATCGAGCTTTTTTCTGAGTTGTTTAGGTACGTTTACAAAAGCCAGGCAACCAAATGGTTTTAGATGAGAAACAGAAGGCTTTCTGCCAGTAAACAACTCAAAAGGAGTTTTATCCTTCTTGTGGCAAACTCTATTCCAAACATAAGTGAAGCACATCAAAGTCTCCCCCCAAAATTTTTGAGGTAAACCACTAGATTCAAGCAAAGTCTTAACACCATCTAAAGCAGTTAGATTGAACCTTTCCGCCACACCGTTCATTTCTGGAGAATAACCATTTGTTTTTTCATGTTTAATACCCTGCTTTTCAAAAAAATTTTCAAAATCCTTGTTACAAAATTCCAAACCCCCATCAGTTCTAATAGCAATTATTTTCTTGTTTAAAAGTCTTTCTGTTCTTCTAGAAAATCTCAAAAAAGTTTCAAAAACATCAGATTTATTTCTAATGGGATAAACTGCAACTCTACGTGAATAATCATCAATTACAGTTAAAAAATATCTATTACCTCCCTGAGTTAAAACTGGTAATGGTCCACAAACATCCATATGTAACAATTCAAGAACATTTTTAGATCTTACTTGACCAATAGCTTCAAAAGATACTCTTTTACTTTTAGCAAGTTTACATGGTATGCAATCTTCAGCCATCTTACTCAAAATAGGCAATCCTTTAACAGCTTGACATTTACTAGTATTAATTAAATAGTCATCATTAATATGACAAAATCTTTTATGCCAAAAATCAATAGGCCTAGATTTTTCCTGAACAGTAAGACTAGCCGAAGTTGCACCACCATTTGTTACATATTTTGTTGGTTTAAAAAAATACAGATCACCTTTCCTCAATGCATAGAATAACTCATTCCCATCTTTGTCAAAAACTCTAATTTTTCCATTTTTGCCAGTAAAATTTAAGCCTAATTTTTCAAACTTAACACCTGATATTAAATTTCTTCTTAATTTTGGATTGTATAAAACATATTTTAAAGTTATCTGATTATAATTATTATTACATTTAACATTAAACTGAATAGTACTCCTTCCTAGAACATTACTCTCTTTTTCACCTACAGCAAGAGACATTTGAACATCAGTTACAGGCTCAAAATCTAGATATAAATCTCTATTGTTGCAAAAATGTGCCGTCGCTGCAGTATTAAATACCCAGGTTATTTTATCAGAATTTGCAACTGATGAATTTGCCTCAAAAAACTGAGGGAAAATTTCTGTTAAACTACATTCAGAAAAAGCAAAACTAAATTTCTCATTAACTTCTATATTACTAGTTTCATTAAAATTTCGGGAATGAGCACTTCTATTAACACATTGAGACTTTAAATGACCATACTGATTACATTTAAAACAGGGTCCAATTTTACTTTTGTTAAAATTTTCATTAGCAGAAAAACTATTAAATTTTTTACCTTTAATAGAATTAAAATTTTTACTTTTATAATTACTCTCTTTAACATTTTTAGAACTCATATTTTTAACATTACTAGTATCTAAAGTTTTACCTGTCTTACAAAGAGTTGAAAAAGCTAATTCAGAGTTCTTCATTAAATCTTTTTTAACAAAATTCAGTCTATTTTCCTCCAAAAGAAGTTCCGCCTCAATCTTGTGTGGAACAAAGTCTGCATCATTCCATCTATAAAAAGCTTGTACCGTTGCTTGAAACTCTTCTGGTAAGGTACGGATCATCTGGTATCCAATATACAATGGTTGTAGCTGGTGTCCAATGTCCTTTAACCTTTCAGCAGCTTTCTTTACTCGGCACAGGAAAAGATTGACACGTTCACCACTAGAGAACTTTGTTTCAAAAAATTCATCCAACAGCTGTACTACCCTTGCTCTTGTTTTCCTTTCAAAATTTTCATGCAGAACCTTCCAGGCCTTGTAACCATCTGTTAAATTGCTGATTAATGGCTTTAATTCAGGGCTTAAAGACTGATATATAATTGTAAAAGCTCTATCTTTCCTTAAATTCAGCTCATACTTTTCTCTCCAAGTCAGGCCTTTCTTGTCACTAGCCTGTTGTTCCAAGTATTTCTCCACAAAGACCCATGCACCATAGTGCATCAAAGCTACTTTAACTTCGGTCTTCCAACTATCCCAATTAGTAGACGTCAGTAAAGTCCCCTTGAACTCCTTTTCCTCCATTTCAATTTATCAATTCAAACTTTGACAAAAGAGAAAAAAAAAACGTTCATCTGGGCCTTTCTTCATTGATAACTTAACAGTCTAGCATATTCAACACTTCAATGAGTTCATTATTTGACAACTGGAACGGCTCATAAAAACTCGGTAAACTGAAGTCCGGATGTAAACATTACTCTTCAGTTCCACATCATTAAACCATAAATTCCTCAAACTATATATCTTGTGGTTAGAGGGGCATTAACTGGGCCCATAACCTTGTTGAATTAAAGTTTAAATATACTAAATCAGCAGAGATACTTTAATAAAAAATTTAAGAAAAAAATTACATGGCAGCTATACGTTTGATGTGGAAGACTCAATGAAGAAAACTTTTATATATTAACAAACATAATTTATTTGAATATGAATATTTACAGATGAAACAGAAAAATATTAAATAAACCAGCATACCCTGCTGGTAACTGAAAGTCAAAACTACATCTTATAACGTTGAAAAAATAAGAGAGAGAAAACAGATGCAAACGTCTTTTATACAATACAAACAAAACCAATTTGCATCTTGCCGTTGCCACTTGGCAATCACTAAACTAGTCTTCATCACTGGCTTATTATCTTACAACCATGGGCATCGTTTTTGATGAGAGTGAACAGAAACAAAAGCAATAACTGAGATTCACTGCGGTTACTCACATGTTTACAATTTCAGCTATTCACACCTATGGAATAAACTAGAGCAAGAAGATAAACAAAAATGCGGCCACGAGAGCGATAAAAAAAACGTAAGTCATATCAAACTAAATTTAATTTAAATAATTTACTTTGTAGTATATATAAATACCTTAACAAATTAACTTTAATTTCACTTTATAAAAATATAGATATAATTAAATATTTATGATATGACTTATAATGCCTTGTGCCATCCTCAGAAGGTAAACAAGCCTTCTGGCCGCCAAACCGAGGCTCGGCCAGTATCGAGGGCTCCAAGTCCCGACTTTGACTAACTTCGGTTGGTCCAATGGTGGCAACACGGGCCTTGTAATGCTGACTGCCGGCCTTGCCTGGGCCACTTCCTTGCTGTCGTGTGGTTGGTATATTACTGTCGTAGCGTTTGAGGCTTGCACGATGTTGGGTCGTCATTGACGGGACTGTATGGATACCCCTAGTATCTGGGACAGTCGATGATGGGGCGCGCAAGCGCGCTACCTGTCATTCCTTCATCAAACCAGTCACGAATAAAAAAAAGTTTTATATTAACATGGCGTGTATGGACATTTTCTATCCTGGATTTAGTGAAACGAATGGCAGCATGGTTATCAGCAAATAAAGTAGGTATTTTAAGTAAACTGGAGTGTAAAGGTTGATATATTTTTATTTACCAACTATGTGAAAAATACCAGAGCCGGGAATCGAACCTGGGCACCTCCGCTTAACGTACGGATGCTCTACCACTGAGCTACCCTGGCTGACAACCAGCTAGGCTCTGGTATTTTTCACATAGTTGGTAAATAAATATATATCAACCTTTACACTCCAATGTACTTAAAATGAATATTCACGGTTGATGAATTCATGAATAAAAAAAAAAAAAAAAATCTAAATTGAAATTTCGTGGTCTATGGAGTTGTGCTACGATTATTATTGTCTCACCTGTTATATCTGCGTTTCCAGACTCGGTGACTTCGCCAACGAATATTATGTGAAAAATGCCTAGCTGGTTGTCAGCCAGGGTAACTCAGTGGTACAGCATCCGTGTGTTAAGCAGAGGTGCCCGGGTTCGATTCCCGGCTCTGGTATTTTTCACATAGTTGGTAAATAAAAATATATCAACCTTTACACTCCAGTTTACTTAAAATGAATATTCACGGTTGATGAATTCATGAATAAATATTTCTAAATTGAAATTTCGTGGTCTGGAGTTGTGCTGCGATTAATATTGTCACTTGATACAGCTGCGTTTGCAGACTAGGTGAGTTGGCCAACGAATATTATGTGAGAAATGCCTAGCTGGTTGTCAGCCAGGGTAGCTCAGTGGTAGAGCATCCGTGCATTATGCGGAGGTGCCCGGGTTCGATTCCCGGCTCTGGTATTTTTCACATAGTTGGTAAATAAAAATATATTAACCTTACACTCCAGTTTACTTAAAATGAATATTCACGGTTGATGAATTCATGAATAAATATTTCTAAAGTAGGTATTTCAAGATTTTCATTTATAAGTTTTAAATTATGGCATTCAAGTAAAATATTATAAAACCAGTCTTGTTCTCTAACACAATCACACATAGATATAAATTCAGATTCCACAGTAGAAATAGTTACCCCCCTTTGTTTATTTGTATGCCACGAAACGGCAGCACCATCCAGGAGAACTAACATCCCACAGAGACATAATCGTCCCTATTAGCACCAAAGTCTGCGTCAGAATATGAAATCAATTTAACACTTCTACGGTTCAAGTGGAGTTTATAATGACTGGAAAATTTAATATAACCAAGAAGTTTAAGTAAATCTTACCAATACTTAAAACCTGGATTCTGTTGGAACTGAGAAAATATGTTAGTGACGTATGCAATATCGGGTCTGGTACACACAGAAAAATAAATTGGTCACAGTGACCTGCCAAAATGCTCAGCTGACAATACGGAATTGACTAACCAAAATAACTGACTAGCCAAAAAGTGTACTTGCTGAACTAGTCTCCAAAACTGAAAAGTGTACTTGCTGAACTAGTCACCCAAACTGAAAAGTGCACTTGCTGAACTAGTCACCAAAACTGAAAAGTGTACTTGCTGAACTAGTCTCCAAAACTAAAAAGTGTACTGGCTAAACTAGTCACCAAAACACTACTCCAGACTAGGAAGGTTAATATTATTAGACAAAGAAGGCTAGTCGATAATCATAATTATCTGACCAGGAAGGTTAGTCAACAACCGCAGTTGCCAGACAAGGCAAGTTAGTCAGAATCTACACTTGACTAAGAAAGTTAGTCAACAGATCCCAGGTATCTGACTAAGAAAGCTAGTCAATTTTTAAAGAATATTTGAAGAGGCAGGATAGTCAAGATTATTTGCCTGACTAACCTGTCTGGTAATATCTGAAGAGGAAAACTAGTCTCTATTTGACTAAGCTACCTCATAATATTTGTGGAGGAAGATTAGTTAGGGAAAAAAAATGACTAGCCTGTCTCATAAAATTTGAGACAGATACATACTTGCCAACATATTTGTTTTAAAAATCTGTAGATTTTATCGGAAAAAAAAAAAAAAACAGTAGATTTTGTTAATTGACATTTTTAACAATAGAGACTGAATTTATATAAATATATAGTAGACGAAAAGAAAACTATATGAATATTTACAAAATATTTTTCATAAATAAAAATTTTCTTTAAATAAAAATCACTCATCTTTCAAACGAAAACAAATAAAATATTGAGATTATGTTTCTCAAGAATTAATTTCAAATCCTAAAAATTGGGAAAAAGAAAATATTGCCAATGATATTTACTTAAACACAAATTTCTACATTCGTAGCAGATTTTGCTTCATTAAGAAAAGAACAATTAAATTGTTATTCATAGCAATTTTAAAGTAAATTTTCACTGCATTTAGAAATTAAAATGTTCTCCAGATTTTTATCAGATAATGAGGATCAAAATTCAGTCTTTAATTATCTTATCTGACTGAAAATACACTCACAATGACTATGTAAATATACTATTTAATTACAAAGCATTATTTAGAAATCTGGTGTGAAACAACCACACGACTTCCATTACCCACTATTACACGAATTATATGCATTTTTACTTTCATTACCCGAATACCGTAGGTAATGGAAGTGTTGTATTCGGTCCAAAAATTCAATGTCGAGTTTTCGCTTGATTTACACGTTTTAAGGTCTCCTGAGTCCAAATCAGTAGTTTTTGGCAATAGTGTGTATGTGTGTGTATGTATGTACGAACGAAATCTTCTGGTTATGATATCTCCTAAACTAATAGAGATAGAACTACGAAACTTCAGCACTGAGGCAGGTCTGGTGTTCAGATAACTGTTCCAAATTTTGGTGAAAATTGAAAAACCGGTAAGTCCGTATTTCAAAAACGGCTACAGCTATTGTCTTCAAAGTTGCCATATAAACACTCTATTAGATGTCCTTTCGAATGATTTAGTTGGTTAGTTCAGGAAAATTGACAAGCACCCTGTATAAATAGCTTAATTTCAGGTCTCGCAAGTTCGTACCTTTAAAAACGGCTGTACGGATTATTTTCAAACTCGCCATATTAATTCACTTTTAAATATGCTTTTCTATGTAATTATAGTTTTCCGTTCAATAATTGAGTATACCAAGTTTTGGTAAAATTAGTATCCCAAAAACGGCTCTAACGATTTTCTTGAAAATTGTCACATAAATCCATTTTAGATATCCTTTCTCATGTATTAAGTGGTTATTACAGGAAAAATAACAGTCATCCTGATTAAGTAGGTCAGTTTTAGATCTCGGAAATTGGTGTTTGAAAAAATAACTCATTCCCTCCCTCCCCCCCCCCTTATTTTTTAACTCGCTATATAAATTCTGTTTTCATGTTTATACACACACACACACAGACATACAGTCCTACCAGCCCTTCCGAGTAACTTTACATTTTACCGCGTTTCGAGTTCTTACCGAAATTTTACACATATCATCTAAATTTTATTATTTTATGTTCGAATACGTATTTTATGCATATAAACACCAAAAAAGTGTCCTTTGACAAAAAACTGTGTTTTTTATTAATTTAAAATTGCGTGTGCACAGTTCTATCTTTCCGAGTAAATTAAGGTTACTCGTTTTGAAATTTTACACAGTCCTTCCGAGTAATTTAATCTCGAACTCAGATATTCTGTGCGGTTACTCGATTATTCAATACATTGCTCAGTAAAGTGTATAATGTAATTGACGCATTTGAGACATAATTGTAAATCTTTGAAATATATTTTCTTTAAAGGCAAATAAAGAACTGTCATATAGATAAGCTAATCTCTCTATAAGTATCTTTTACAATTAATTAAAGTAAGAAATAATTTATATTTGGTTTATATATACGTATGTGATTGTGTATGTATTGTTTTATAGTAAATACTTTGCGAGTATTTGGAATGTCTAGAAGACAAATGAAATAAAAGAGGTATTTCACTCAATTTTACCAATTAACTACTGAACTGATTTCTGACGAACTTGGTATAAATGTATTTTAAATGAGATGAAATTCCATTTGCTAAGATATGTCTTTCAGGACATAGGGTAATGGATTGTTCTTAAATGTTTTTACAGATTTAACTGTTGAACTTGTTTCAAAAATACTTAGGTGGTCTTACAAGTGACTGAAAATTTCTGCTGTCGAAGCTGGTATACGAGAAGGGTCGGGTTCGATTACCAGATCCCATTCGTCGACCTTATTACAGTAAAAGCAAGAAAGTAAAATCAGTATTACTCATAAATTATGAAAATCTTTCTATTATTTATAATAGTCGCGGTAAAAATTAAGCTTATTATTTGAACAATTTAATTTAATTTTATGTGTTTACATGTGTATTTCATTCTTGTACACTCCGTTTAATACTTTATTAAGAAATTGTATTACTATTTATATATTTATATTGTATTAATAATTATATTATGCAATATTTATATTTATCTTAATAACTTGACACTAAATTACGTATACTTGAAACTATTGACTATAGCTATGCTATAAGACTATTCCATTTTATAATGGAAAGAAGTAAAAGTAAAATTATTCATCACTCTTAAATTTTGAAATATTCCTTTTTTTTTTCCCTCTTCTTCTTCTTTTTCTTTCATCTTTTTTTTTTTTTTTTTTTTTCTTTTCTTTTGTGTGTGTGTGTGTGAGATTTATGTCAGCTCTAATTCAAAGACATATTTTTAAACGAAAATATAATGCATTCCAATTAACTAAAGTTGAATTCTTATTTATTTATTTATTTATTTATTTATTCAATTTTAAGTTTTTATTATTATGCATTATTACTATGCATGTTTTTATTTTCTGCATGTATAAGAAGAAAGTATAAAATTTGGAAAAAAAATTTATTTCCGGTTTTCGATGAATTCACACTTTTTGAGACTTCCTTGCATTTCAATTAACTGAAATTTACTACTTATTTTCAAAAAAGGGAATTTTAGCTTTTTCATGTATTACAAGAAAGTAGAAGATACAGAAAAAGTTTCGATTTGCGGTTTTCGATGAATTTACACGTTTTGAGATTTCCTTGCATTTCAATTAACTTAAATTGACTATTTATTTTTAAAAACTGGACTTTTTATTCGATACTCTGCATATATTAGAAGAAAGTATAAGAATAAGTAAAATTTTAGATTTTCTGTTTTCGATAAAGTTACACGTTTTGAGATTTCCCGAACTCAGTTTGACTGTTTTAGAGAACATCTGTCTTTTTTAATTTAAACACGCTGGTGCTTTACGAATCAATGAAAATAATTTAACAGAATTTGATATTGGTTGGGCCCTGGTTTGACATGGTGCCGATTAAATTTGGGCTATATCCCCCAACAAAGTGTGTTTCCATGCTGCGATTTCCTCTCATTTCAGGAAAAGCTCAACATCTACAGTGTACCAAACTTAGAGAAATATATTAAGTAAAACTCTACTGATTCAATTTGAGTGAATATCGACAAACAATTGCCGCAGCTATGTTGCAGTTTAATTCCGATTTGAAGGCAATAACTTTGCTTTGTCTTGATTTGCAAAAAAAGTGGTTGAGTTTTGAACGCTGGGCGATATTAGTAAATAATATTAACACAAGATTATGCGAAATTTTGCCCTGTTCTTTCATGTTAAGAAAGTCGTAAATTTTTAATAAATTAAGATATTTTCAAATTAGAGTGTTAAAATTAAATAGAGTTCTTGCTACTATAATAAGTAATAACTGATCCTAAGTGTTTACTTCATGAGATAATTTTATACAGACTAACAAAGTAACACACAAACTGACACCCCTAATGACGGACTTCCTACCGATTTTGTGATTTTCGAATTTCTAAAACTTCAAAGCCTGTAAAACCGTCAAAAACTGCGACAGAAATTTTTTTCGAATACCTAAGTTCCCCATACCTATAGTATGATGTGAACTAAAAATTTACAGTAACAGTGAATGAGCTTTTATTTAAATTAAAAGACGCAACTTTATATTTTAAGGCAAAAAAACAGTTTATGTTCAGGCCTTTTGTACATTTAAGTGAAAAGATAACTATTAATATTATATTATATCATATTAAAGTTAAGAAAAAAAGAACAAAATTAAATTCTGTCACAAAAAATTTCAAGAATTCTTTTTTCAAAATTAAATTTTATTTAAAGAATTTAATTTTGTAAAATGAATTCAATTTTTATTTATTTATTTACTTATTATTATTATTTTACCTTTTTAGTCGTACTACAATTTTTTTATCCGTTTTATACCATAGATAAAATGTAATTTCCTTTTTCTCAATAAATTGTTGCAGTTGTGTTAGAAAGAAAACGAAAACAGCTTACATTTAGTTTATTTTGTCTGGAAGAAATACTTCTCACCTCTATTAAAATAATAATAATAATAATAATAATAATAAAAGTTATTTTTTATTATATAAAAAGTGTTTTATTTACCCTGAAACATATCTAAATTTTGTAATAATTGCTTTATTTTTAAGAAAGGAGAACGCAAATGCTTTGTTTTATTGATAGTAGACTCCAACACAAAAAGAAATAGTCAATTGCATTTCTCTGTATACCACCCTGCAACAGATAAACAAAGTTATCAGTGACCGCGGCAGCACACAAAGGAGTAGATAATTTTTCAAGGAGGACAGCTTCCTGTCAAATCCCCCCATTCCTTTTGGAAAGTATCGCCCTATGCCTGGCCGCTGTGTGTCTTTGACCACCCATAAATCTGTTTGAGCGTGTAGCTTTTAATGATTATTAAATGAACCTGATCCCCTGGACATACATCTGGTTCTCATGTGCACTTTACAAACAGAAAGCTATTATCCATAGAACAGTACATACGAAATTCCTCAGAACCTTTTGTAACATTATACACTGTAATTTAGAAACATATCTTGGAAGCATTTAGTTTCCGAATGAGAAGAACATAAAATTATTATTATTATTATTATTATTATTTTTTTTTTTTTTTTGCCTGTGTTAAATTAATTAAAGAAAGAAATATATTTTTGACAGTATTTTAATTGTTTAGACAAACAGAGATAATTTTGCAATTAACATTTAGCGAAATAAATTATTATGTGCATAAAACAGAAATGAAGAGTGTGTTATAAAAGAAATTATAAAGAAACACCATTTCGCAGTTTTAAAAGTTACCGAACGATATTTTAATCAAATTCGTCAAAATCTTTAAATATTACATTTTAATAGCAAACCCTTCTATAAATAATATATAATAAATTAAACATCTATGTCCTTCATTTCGAAAATATTCTGTGCATCTTCCGATGCATTTATATGGACCTGAATTTCAGCTTCAGTGCTGCTTGAACTAAAATCCAGCCCAATGTATGGAAATATAAACCAAAAAACCGAAATACATGACAATTTTTTCAAATCGAAATATTTAAACATAACGTTTTATCATTGGAAAAAAAAAATAAGTTTGAGTGTACCATGAAAACAACAACAATGCGTGCGTTGCTGCTTTCACGCTGCCGCACGCTGCTTCTCGTCGCTGCCCTTTTCTCCCGATAAAGAGTCGTACTGATATGTTATTTTATATCTTTCTGTACAGGAGTTATTCAATGATTTTATTGCAAAATTATCTAATTAATACAAATTAGGTTTTCCTTATGAACATGTTTATAAATAAATGTACTCTTCACTAGTGAAAACGGCAACTTTAAATGAGTGATAAATAAATATTTTACATAATGTGAATTCTTCGGTTAATATTGTAAATAATTAAATTTATTTTGTATTTTTTTCCCCCCTACCTTTCGGCAATGAATGTAAAATTTATTTACATGCTTTTTTAACCAATTTGTCTAATTTTCTTATTGGTTATTTCAGAAAGCTGATATCATGAAATGGATAACGGAAAACCGGGTAATTTGCGAATTGCTAGTTGCGAATCCTATATTAAAAATGCCCAACATTTGTTATAGAGTAAAACTGATTCGAGATTAATTCCCCTTTGATATTGATATCATATTTGATTGTCAGATAAAAAATTATTATTTTGAGGTAGTAAATAGAGCAATTTTGTCCCTTTCTCAACCTCGTACTCAGGAAGACTAGTTAGTATAGGTTCACTCTGTTCAGTTTTCCATCATAGTATATAAGTTCTCATAAAGTTCTAATACGTGACATACTAT
>CAWVNO010002603.1:24889-71889 GCA_963930645.1 Salticus scenicus | reverse complement strand
GTATTCATAATCCTAAGTTTCAAATAAAAGCTTGGCTGCCTCGATTATCTAGTATGAAAGGCGCTAACTTCAAGACAAAAAGGGTCCAAGTTCGAATTCCGGGCGAGGCATGGATGATTGTGAAGTCCTTATATCTATAAAAGATATTGTAAATTGATGTAATACGAGATGGATCATTCGAGACGAAATGCCATTGGAACTGTAAATCTTGGATCTGTCAAATAAGTCTAAATACCAAAAATAAATAAATAAAAAATAAAAACTTGGTTTAATAGTAGTAATTTAATGTTGCCATCCATAATATAATAGAAGAAGTAAATAATAAGCATTTTCCAGCTGAAAATGATTCTATTTTTATTTATCTCCAAGGGAAAAAATAAACAATTCCACGTTAATGATATTTTGAAATATTTTCAGCATATTTGACTAGTGATTTTAAAGTCGTTTTTGAATAAATTAAATGAGGGGGAGGGGCGAATTCAGCAATATATTTTTTAGCGTTTTTATTATCTGAAACATTTGACAAACACACATCTTTCCATAAATGACCGGACACTTTTGATTGCAGACTTTTTATCAAATATCGTAAAAAGTACCAGGCGAATCACCTTGAAACTTAGACTAAAACACGTTTGTCCGGGCATCACTCGAGAACGGCTGGACGGAATTCAACGGCGCTTGGCAGAAACTTAGGTCTTCACCCAACTTGAAATTATATCTATAGAAATTTTTAAAATTATGATTAGTGTTTAAATTGTGTGTAAAAAACGCCTGCGCATGCGCCATAAATATTTTTTCACTAAAATGCTTTGAATGAAAAAATGAAATATAAAAATAAATTTTTAAGTTAAAGACTTTTGTATTCGCGTGATTTTCACTACAAATTATGAAAAGATTGAAATGAAGTGTTGCCATCTAAGTTTCATACTTTAGTTAATTTTAAAAAATCTAATTGTCGTATCGAAAAACTGTTTACACCCCAGGATTCAGAAAAATCACCTCTTTCATTTGGTACTGAATTTGCAATGATAGGTCTGATATTTCTAATTTATTTTTCCCTTTATCCGTTTTTCCGTTGCCACTTAAATTTCATACTTTAGTTATTTTTTAAAAATCTAATTGTCGCATCGAAAAACTGTTTGAACCCCTGGATTCAGCAAAATCGCCCCTTTCATTCGGTATCAAATTTATAAATATAGGTCTGATATTTCTAATTTTATTTTACCCTTTTTCCGTTTTCAACCCAGATTCGATATGGAACAGCTTTAGTATTGGATCCCTTTGGCAAAATTTGAAATTCGGCACCGAAGTAGCTCGGACGTTTCTCGCCAAGATCTTTAATTGCACAATTGAGATAGCCAATTCAGTTCATCGCAAAAATGGCTTAAAATATTTAAAGTCACCAAAGGTTTCCGATACTTAAGCTGTGCTTTTTGCATTTATTTATTTATAATACTGTCTATTAAAGACTTCTGTGGTCACGAAATTTGGTGCGTAAATTGTTTGTATGCATCCAGCACTTATTGTAACTGCATTTCACGAAATTCGAAATCCCCCCCCCCCCTTCTCGGAGTCGGATGGCAATAAACATGTGTAAAAACATGTTTTTCTGTTTGAATTCGCTTTGAATTATCTTAGAATGGCGAATTTTGGTGTGTGGATATTGATTAAGTGTACGCATTATGTACATTAGTGGGATTTTGCAAAACTTCGAACCTACCCGCTGAGGGTGGGGAAGTAAGAAGTGGGTAAGTTGTGCCGAAGACAGTGGGGACCCAGACTCCTAACATTGGGAGCGAGAAAACCTCTACCAATCACAGCGAGAACTTAGGTTATTAATAAAGATATGGCATTTTGACAAATCATTTAAGTTTAACGTCCAGCGAAGCGGGCAAAGCCTGCTAGTAAAATATAATATCTGGAAACACTAGTTTAAATAATCAGGATACATTCAACCAAGACCCGTTGATTCTGTGGTCAGAGTACACAAATACGAACCCGAAGGTTGTGAGTTCGATCCTCACCGACGGGAAGTGAAAAAAAGATAAATAATATATATATATATATACATATATATATATATATATAAGTGTTTACGGATTTTACAAAATATTTTAAGATAGAGTAAGAAATTAAATGGTAAAATTGGATATTGGCAGGCATTTTCGAAGAGGAACACCATAAATTGGTAACGACGCAAAATGCCAGATTGAAAGAAATAGTCGTACTGAAAAAATATCAAGAACGTTATTTTATGCGTTTTATATCATTTAACTAGACCGATAATAGGAATATTAAATACAATATCTTAAAGAGATACTATGCAATATTGCATAAAAGTACTTAATAAAGTTTCGCTTCATCTCATTATGTTGAAGTGATAGGTATTTATTGACCTTGAGTATATTTATTTTACTTTGAATGTGTTATCTTCCGCTTAAAATGTCTTATCGATGCCGGTAAACTTAAATTGCGAATTTAAGCATGTTCGATATTTTTTACTTAGCTTTTTCTTTTATTCAAGTGTTTTGCGATACTGAAGAAATAATTTTAAGAAGCAGACATTTGATGAAGAAAAGGCGGCATTGTACATTCTTACTGTTGAATATTTTCGGGAAATGATGGAATTTTATACTATTGTTTCTTTTTGCTTACTATTTTCTTCTACAATAGCCTTTACACTTAACCATGGACATGATGAATTAAAAAATGCAACCATTTTGCCTGATATTTTTGAAAGTTATGGTAAGTTTAAACATTTATTAGCCTTTATAAATTACATAGCGATAAACATGTGCGAATTCGCATATATTACTTTCTAGATTGTGCAGTTTATTAACACGCTTTTATTAGCTTCATCTGTATGTATGTTTGTATGTATCAATGTATGTTTGTAACCGCTCTGGGAACAAACAAAAAATCAATATTGTAAAAAAAAGACTGTCCCTGCGTGAACGCTGTGGCTGTGAGGCAAAGCTCCGCGCTACGAACCTAATGATCTAGCGTTCGAGCCCAGTCAGCGGAGATTTTTAAAAAAATGGTTTTTGTTTAATTCTAAATTATTTTAATTAAATATTTAAATGTATTTAAATATTATAGTGTGTCACTCGCACGATTTTCTCTCACCCTGCATTTTAATACTAAGATAGATATTTTGTGCTTTTTAGTTCACATTTCTATAAAAGCGTGTTCTTTAATTTTTTAAAACTATAATATTATTTTTTAGAAACTTAAATAGCTATCTATTACAAATATTTGTAAACAAAAACAACTCTAGAATATTTTGATATATTTTCAAGAATTGTGTTCCGACAAATTCTCTACAAATCACCATTTTAAATATTTATTTGTAAATGTATTAAAAGAAATATACAGAAACATCCGATATTTGTATATGGTACAATTCCTATATTTATAAAGCTATTACAATGAAGTTCGACTGCATATAAAGCACACTAAGATTATAAGTGAGTTTTTGACTAATTTGATTCGTCATCCAATTTTTAGAAATGTCATGTATTTAAAAATTTATTTACGATAAAACTAAAAAAAACCTAGTATATTGTGGCCACCGCAAAACTTTCTTTTATGTATATTTTCGCACGCAAATTCTCTCAGTAAAAGTTATTTATCAGAATTATTTTTCACAGTGAGTGCAGACCACTATTGCCAGATAGAAATTTTAGAATTTCCCCAGAACACTGTTAATTTCTCCCCAAAAGAGCACTATTTAAAAAAAAAAAATAATCCCGAAATGCAATTTTACTTTTTTTTTTTTTTTTTTTTTTTTTTTGTATTTAACAATGTACGGTGCTTTAAGCTTAGCGCATGTGATGTTAATGAACTCATTTACTAAATACAATACGGAAACAAATGATATCTACAATACACATTTGCTTTTTTTACATTCTTTTATAAAAATACGAAAATGTATAGGATTCTATCAAAACGTATTGCAACATGAAAATCTCAAATTCGGATTTTTGATATGATTACAATACTTTCCTCACTATACTGTTCGGAAAGTAAAAATAAACTAAAATAGTTTACGAACAGTTTTATTTGACATATAATTCTGTGTGAGGTGGGCTACTGCGCCCCTCAACCACCTGTTTAATTTTAATACCTATATTTATTCACAATAAAAACAAAATTAAGGCTGCTATTAATTTGCTTTCAAACTTGCCAGTTTTGATAAAATTTTTCAAGTGAAAACCTAATAGAAGTTTTTAAAATACTAAAGTTGAATTTTCTGTAATTATTTGTTTTTAAGTTATGCTGATAACAAATATACATACAGATCAACCGCTAAAAATTAGTCTTCATATTCAAGAGACCTGAAAGCGTGATATTATATAAAAAACAGAGTTGAAAATAGAACTTCACAAAATACTTTCTTTACAGTATGGGTAATGAAAAATTTATTTTCTTTCCTGAGCAGTGACTTTTGACATAGTAAAGTGTATCACAGCACTTCCATCATTAAACATTCAACAGAAAAGAATGTATTGCTTAATTTTGGGTACTCCTGTATATTTTTTATAAATTACATGAAGAATACATTGTGTAAATAATAGTCTTTTTTGAAAGACATCTAACAGAAAATTAAATACACTTCAGGGAATTTCCAAGTATAGCTACAATATAGCTAAATACTTTGAGTAACAGGGTAAACGAATGAGTGATATCTATATCACGATCAACACAAAACTTGTTTTTATGCATATATCTATATATATACATAAATGTTCATTTCATTTTGTTTTGGAAAGCACATAGATTTTACATTGTATTTACCCGATGTTTCCTCTCAATAAACGTAATGTATTTAAATACTCTTGGATGGCCCTGTACACGAACCGTTTGCTTTATCTCAACGAAAAGTTTAATGTGGCATCCCTATATGATACACATTTAGAATATCGAATTCGGACTTCCTGCTACCATTTGTTCTTGAGATATGCTAATAATAGACACACACACAGTGACTAACGGCTATAAATATTGTTTTCGAATTTAGGATCCTCAAATTCGTATAAATATAACAAAAACTCAATTTCGAAAATCTGACTAAAACAAAAAGGAAACTTTCTGTACCATATAATGGGTAAGAGAAAGTAATATAACACTAAATGCGGAAATAAAGTCAATTTTGCGCTCTGTAAACAACATCGTAGAAAATGAATTATTTAAGATCCACCTTTTTTCTTTCTCTTACCCGTTTGGTAGAGAAAGTATTGTTTTGGGGTCAAATTATCGAAATTGAGTTTTTGTTATACAGTAGAACTTGGATAATTCGAAGTTGAAGGGACCTGAGAAAAATTCGAAATATCCAAAAATTCGAATTACATATACTATTTCATATTTGCCAACATACAAATTAAAATTCCGTAGTATTGTTAACCCCGCCTTCTTTTTCACACCAGTATCCGTTTTAGAGTATTTTTCTTCTTATTTAATCGTAATTGCATTTGCAAAATATTACTTTAAAAATTTACTGGTGTGAAAAAAAAAAAAAGGGCGGGACTAACAACACTACCGAATATTAATTAGGATGTTGGCAAGCATGCTATTTTGTCAAAAAGAAGAGATAAATAAAAATAATTAAAACTCTACGACCAAAGATTTAACATATAAACTTTATATCTAAGAAAACAGCTACATCCCCCGCCCCCCTCCCATTAAATCAATATTTCTTACGAGCTTAATTATTCAACACTTATTTAAAAAAATGGATACTTTTTATTGCTTCTTCAAGTACAATCTTTGAAGAAGCTTTGTATCATAGCGTATGACTTCATAGTCTTTGTATCATAGCGTATGACTTCAACCTATCAGTTGATACAAAAATAGAATCTTCTACATCAGACATGACTATCAATCCAAAAATCCCTCGAAGTTTATGTATATGCACCATATCTTCTGATGCACTAGGTAGGGGCTTTTCTTGTATTTCCTTATCCTTATTTTGAAAGACTATTAAAAAAAATAATGCATTTTAGCTGAGAAAAATCTTGGAAAAAAAATTTTCTGTAATATTTTAAAGTTAATCGTATGAAAAATTCGAATTATCCAAAACAGAATTCGAATTATCCACGAATTTTTAACATTATTTTAATACAAAATTCAAGGGACCGAGTAAAAAACTCGAATTATACAGAATTTCGAATTAAACAAGTTCGAATTATTCAAGTTTCACTGTATTTACATTTTTTGAAGCCCCCTGAATTCAAAAAAGCGCATTATCAGTATATCTCAAACAAATGCTAGCAAGAAGTCCAAACATGTATAACATAGTGGGGATACACTAAACTTTTTGTTGCGATCAAGCAAATGGTTCGTGTACAGGGCCATCCAAGAGAATTCAAATATATTACGTCTATGGACGAAGTTTTAGGTAAGTATAACTTAACATTTATAGGCTGAGCTAAACAAAATGAAATGAACGTATATTTTTTATAAACGTAAAAGCATATTTTGTGTAGAATATGGTATGTAAATTATTCTTTATTCGTTTACAGAGCTACTCAAAAGAATAGGAATATAGTGATATTATAATTGGAAATTGGTAGAAGTGCATTTCACGTTGTGCTGTATGTTTTTACTATAAGACGATATATAAATACACAATGGGTACCTGTACAGTTTAAAGACAATATACAGTGGTGGAAAAATTATAAAGCCACTTGAAAATATGATATAATTAAAAAACAAAAGATCAAACATTTACAAAATTTCATACATATATATTATATGCTACAAGGAACAAAAGGAAAAAATAAATTTATTAATAACTACAATAACGAAAGGTTAGTAGACGTAAGAAAAATTTATGTACAAAGAAAGCTGGAAAAATTATAAAGTCGATACATGTATTTCATCAATAATCGATGTGAGACCCTTTTTTTTCGATAACTGTGACTAGTCTCTTGTTCATTGAATCTATCAGACCACACAAAGTACTTGCATCAATATTATTCCAGCAGTTTTTAATAGCATTCATCAAATCTAATTTTGAATTGAATTGTCGTCCATTTTTGTAAACATTTCGGGCTAAAATTCCCCAAAGATTTTCTATTACATTCAGATCGGGGCTACGAGCTGGCCATGGAAGGCATTTCACCTGGTTAGCTTCCAGCCAAGATTTAGTTGACTTCGAAACATGAACGGAAGCGTTGTCCTGCTGAAATGTCCAGTCTCCTCAAGTTATAAGAGGAGCAATGGGTAATAAATTATCTCCTAACATATCTTGATACATAATTGAATTCATTTTTTTATGGTTGAAAACAATTGGAGTGGTTCCACCGGCAGCACATGCAGCCCAAACCATTACTGAGCCACCTCCAAATTGATGCTTTGAAAAGATATGAGGTTCCTGTCGTAAATCATGCCAAAAATATTTATAGCCGTCGGGTCCATCGAAATTAAATTTCTTTTCATCGGAAAAGACAATATCTCTCCAAATTGTACCTTCGGTTAAATGTTTTCGGGCAAAGTCTAAGCGAGCATATTTGTGGTGCTTCGAAAGAGGGGGTTTTCCTTTAAATTTTTTTAACTGAACAATGAGATTGCTACTTAAAACATTTCTTACCGTTCGGCTTGTACATGGTAATTGTAAATGTTCTTGAATTTGGGCAGACGACATTTTTTGTCCGCAAGCTAGCTTCCGGATTTGTCTTGATTGCCTTACAGTTAAGGATTTCGGTCTTCCTGTACGCTTCTTACTGCCGTAATCTTCGGGATTTCTGAGAAAACTGTTTACTGCAGCCTTGGACCTTCCTATTTTTCTTACAATATTAGAACCAGACATTCCAACTTCATTTAAAGTTAATATTTTAATTTGTTCACCATCGGATAACTTTTTTCCTCTTGCCATTGTATTAAACACATCAAATACAAAATGAATGCACGTAACACGTTTATATTTACCTAAACTTTCCTAGGAACCTGCTTTCTCATGTCTGGCATTATGCCAAAGGAGGCTAGAACCATCGGCTTTATAATTTTTTCCAAGTTGTTTTTCATTGGTTGTAAGAAATTAGCATAATTTATGTTCCCTATTCCGTTTTTCTAAACAAAGTTTATGCGCATTACTTCGATGTTGATCATGCAAATGAAAATAGAATTTGCGTTATCAACAATTCCATTACTTTTTGACTTTTGTAAATTTTTCTATCGGCTTTATAATTTTTTCCAGCACTGTATATGGCTACTCAAAATTAAGTGAAATGTTCTTTTCTATTAAAAGATAGTTCATAGAAGTGCTTTGTTATACTTTACTGTGTTGAAGAACACTGCCCAAGAAGAAAAATCAATATCTCACTTACAACGAAATATTTTTTGAATCTCAAATTTCAGTTTTTGTTACTTCCTTATACAAAGTATAAGGAAGTATAGTAATCCCGATTTGCGAAATGGATTTTGTGTTTCTCATTGCTCGAAAACTAATGATCGCTGAATGTTGCCAATTTATAGATGTGACTCTTATGATGTCTAGTTGTACACCTGCAAGTGTCGTTTTAACACGAGCTCTCGTTTTAGAGATATAAGCGACTTTACACGATTTTTCGTGACGTCTGTATGTATGTGTGTCTGTGTGTGTGGGTATGTCGCATAACTCAAAAACGGTTGGACGTAGAAAGTTGCGAATTGGTACATAGGTTTGTTATAACATCTAGTTGTGCACCTCCCTTTTTGGACTCTCTATGATTTTCCGTTTTGGAGATATTTAGGAAAATTAGGTTCATAATGACCAAAATACATAGGTTTTGGCCATAATGTTTCAAAAAACGGTGATAACTCAAAAACGGATTGGACAAATCTTGCAATTTAACTGACTTCCCGACTAGCTAGACGTTTGAAACTTTCAGAAAAGCTCAGAACACATCGGTAGTGTATTTTTTAAATATTTTTTGCCAACTGTTTTCGATACCTGCTGCCTTCAGTAGCGTTTATGTGATTCCACAGAAAATTTATTTAACTAACTGACCGACTAGCTAGACATTTTAAACTTTCAGAATAGATCAGAACACGGTGAAAATGCATTCTTTTAATACTTTTAGTCAACTATTTAGGTTCCCTGCTGCCTTCGGCAGCGTTACCAGTATAAATCTTGCAATCGATTTTTAACTAACTTCCCGACTAGCTAGACATTTAAAACTTCCGGAAAAGCCCAGAACACGGTGACAATGCATTTTAAAAATATTTTTAGCCAATTGTTTCGGGTCACTGCTGCCTTCGGCAACGTTTATATGGTTCAACAGAAAATTTATTTAACTAAGTTCCCGACTAGCTAGACATTTGAAACTTTCAGAATAGTTCAGAACACGGTGAAAATTCCTTTTTTAAAATACTTTTAGACAATTTTTTCGGGTCCCTGCTGCCTTCGTCAGCGTTATCAGTACAAATCTTGCAATCGGTTTTTAACTAACTTTCAGAAAAGCTCAGAACACGGTGATAATTCATTTTTTAAAAATATTTTTAACCAACTGTTTCGGGTCCAATGTCGATGTTTTTTAACATTATGTATAATTCTAAAAGTGTATAAGGCAGTCATGTGGTGCCCACATCAGATTTTTTCTAATAGGCTATCCATCGTTCACTTCGATATATTTATCTTATTCTAATCTATTAATTTATTTTATCAGGGTCAATTCCGTTGCTTATGTTTCATGCTACTATTTCCAATGCAATAATCCTCAAAATTCATATTTATATGAAAAAATTACAATTTCGCTATGTTAATAAAATGGTAAATTACGAATAATTTACGAAATTTTCCTATTAGAATATTTGTATGCAATCATGTTCAAAAAATATCATAAATGTAATTTTGAAGTTGTCTAACGTATTTATGATCCTCAAAATGGAAGTTTATGCCCAATTTTGCCTTATTCTGACATGTTAAGTAAATCGTAAATTCCAAATAACTTACGAATTTTTTAAATTGGAAAAATCATAGTCTATGATATTCATGCCAGTAACCTAAATAATGTTTCGAAAGTGGTTTGACATCTTTACGATGAAAATATCCCTCAAAATCGACGTTTATGTGAAATTTTGCTCTATTCTGCCATGTTAAGACATTCGTAAATTTCCAATAACTTACGAAATTTTTAGATTTGAAAATTCATAATCATTAATCTTCATGACAGTGTCCTAAATAATATTTCAAAAGTAGTCTGACATCTTTACGATGAAAATATCGCTGAAAATATACGTTTATGTGAAATTTTGCCCTATACTGCCATGTTAAGAAATTCGTAAATTTCCAATAACTTGCAAAATTTTCAAAGTAGCATATTTATAGTTACTGATGTTCATTCCGGCATCAAAACGGATATTTTAAAACTGGTCTGACATTTTTACAGTAAAAAGTTTCCATTTAATGCACGTTTAAGTGAATTTTTATCCTATTCTATCATGTTAAGAAAATCGTAAATTTCTAATAACTTACGAAGTTTTTAAAATCGAATGTTGCAAATGAATAGGGTTCTTGCGAGTGTCGAAAGTAATATTTTAAAACAGATCTGACATCTCTGCGACAATTTGTTCTTGAGATATCGTGTACACAGACTAACAAACTAACATACTAACAGACTAACATACTAACAGACACCCTACAGACAGACACCATACAAATTTTGTCATTTTCGGATTCCTCGCACCTGAAAACGTGTAAAAAAGTCAAAAAACCGAGGTCGAAAATTTTCACGATTACCTAAGTTCCCCATACCTATAGTATGATGGTGAACTAATAGTAATTTGTGAATGTGCTTTATTAAAAAATCAGATTAATTCCACGATTAAAAAAAAAGCGTATTATTTTAGTATACCTTTCTTATTTTTCACGATATTTGACATAGATTTTAGAACAGTGCTTTAAAAAAAAAAGGCCAAACGAAAAACGGCAGTATATTCGCAAATGGTTATTTGAATTTTATGATAATTTAAATGTAAGGCACAAAAAAAGTTTTAATCTTATGAATAAAAGCGAAATGGCGTCTGTCAGCTGTCTACAGAAAAACCTATCGCACTTACAGACATGACATTTGGCACACACATAGTCTGGAATTTCTTCGTGTGCACCTCGAAGCTGGATTTTAAATATTTAATGAGGAAGAAAGTTGTTAATTAAAACGTATTAACGTATTTAACACTGTTAAATTTCTCGACATTTTTCTTTGTGTTGTAATTTCAGCCCGTTGCCAATTAAAGAAAATGCTTACAATTTTTATTTCATTTATTTTCTTAAATTTTTCTAGCATGAAAAGAAACATTTCTCTACACGTGAAAAAAAAAATTAATAATAATAATAATAATAATAATAATAATAATAAAAAAAGGACAATTAATCCTGTATACGCATATGCGAAGTCATGACGTCACTGACCGTCCGTGGATGCAAGTAAAAGATTTCCTATGTTAATCACCCATTGGATTTTTTGTAAAAAAATATTAAAAATCGAGGAAAATTATTTCCCGATTTTAATCCCCATATTTGGGTATAGCTATGTATTAGTTATCATGTCCATGCGTTAGATTAAGTTATTTTTGTTGTAAAATTGACAAAATTTGAATTTTCATTTTCAAAACTCTAGAAAAAAAAAATGGCAAACTTTCATATTCGATTGAAAACACAAACATTTCATTTCAAATGATGATATTAACGCAATAAATATCCAATTAATATACTAATTAAAAGGAAAATGATAAATATTTTATCCTAATTTGAAGTCACATTTGTTTCCAAATGTCTAAATAAAGTATCTAATATAAGATACTAATATGTTGCAGCGGAATAGATTTGATATCGGTCATCCTTGGCAGAAAAAAAAAAAAATCGGCAAATTATTTGGCGAACATAATTTAATTCCTTAAATATTAGTGATCTGGTTTTTAGAAAGATATAATATTTTTTGGCTGTTTAAAGCTGCACATTTATTCTTAGGCGGCAACTAGTGTTGGGCATAATTGATTAAAAAGTAATTGAATTACAATTAAATTATAATTATTTTACTGTCAATCGATTAAAAAGTAATTGATTACAAATAAATTGAATAAGTAATTAAGTTTATTGAATAAGTAATTCAATTTATTTGTATTCAATTACTTGTTAATCGATTTACAGTAAAATAATTGTAATTCAATTATTTTTTTAATATTTCGTTCTTTTCAAGTAATTATTTTTATAAAATATTTATAATTTCTATACTTAATTCTCTAAATTCAATTAGTTTAAATATATTATACCTTATATAATTTCAAAAGTGTCCGTGATTATTTATGAGAGTTAAAGCGAGTGAAAACAAACCGAAGTTATAAATTTTTTGAACTTTTTTGGAAAGGTAATAATTTATTACAAGGTAAAAATAAATTTCAGCAGCTGTTTCGTTTTACACAAGTTTTGCTTGCTGCATCTTTTAATAATAATAATAATATTTATATTCAGAACAAAAAATCACCAATAACGCGATAAATGCCAAAAAAGGTAACACTTTTCAACAGTAACGTGGTTTCATCTTTGCACCTTTTCTTATATTCCTTTAATAATGGAATGCTCCGTCCACTCTTATAATAGGTCTATGTGTAGAATAGCAAAGAAAAGAGTTCTGAGAATCGAATTCAGTTAAATGTTGTTCTTATGAACAAAAATAAATATTTTATCTTATAAATAAAGCAAAGAGTTTGTCGGGAACACTTCCAGGTTGACCACTCCTATTTTTGATTGGTGTAGGTTTAACTACTTTGGTGATGAAAATTGGCCATTCTTTTTGTCGGGAACACATTCGGGTAGACCACTCCTATTTTTGATTGGTCTAGACTTAACTACTTTAGCGATGAAAGTTGGCCACTTTTTAAAAGTAAAAACTCATGAATTTTTAAAAGATACTGCATAGATGCTATACTTCTTAAAACTACTTAGTAGCGAACTGAATGATTAATATGTTCTAAAATGCATACACAAAATTTTTCAGAGACAAATGCTGGTATAAAATGGGTCTGAGAAAACATTTTCAAAGAAATTTAACTGATTTTTGATGTTGAAACTAAATTATTACACTAGTACGAAAAATAAAGTAAAGTTAAGTATTATAAAAATGATTTTTTCCTTAAAACTATTTTGAGATAATTTAAAAAGAAAGAGGTTTAATCAAGCAATAGTTTTAACGGTTTGGAGATTTGATATGAAATTCAAAATAATTTGACTATAAAAAATAATATTTTTATAAACGTTTGTTATATTAATATCATCTTTCAAAAATATTTTTAGCGAACTAAGCGATAAAAATATTCTAAATTATCTTTTTTTTTTTTTTTTTTTTTTTTCTTGCAAGTATCTTGTTATTAAGTTTGTAATGCATATGCACTCAAATAATATATCCTAATTATTTTTAAAACTCTAATATTGTGCCATATTTATTTCATCACAAGTGATATAATATTGTGTACATAATTTCTTTTAGAATATTTCTGTACTTTCAGGAAAATTTAAATATCGTTATAAACGGATTTTCATGTAAAGAAACATACTTTATCTGCTTCATTTTTTTTTTCTATAGAAATCTTATTTTGTCAAAAGGTTATATTAGCGTTATTAATTAATGAAAAGGAATTATTAAAATTAAAATTTATTGAAAGAATTAGAATAGAAAACCAGAATATTTAGTAGGAATGGTATGCTTTTGCTTCATTACAAATTAATTTTTGCTTCATTACAAATTAATTTTTTCATACAGTATAAAAAAAGTAAAAACTTTATGCTACACAGATTTATATCAACCAGCAAAAACATAAATTTTGATTATTAGGCGATGATATATAAAAACGAAATGATCATGAAATTCTATTCTTAACAAAGAAAAACTGTGATGTTTATATTTAGAAACCCCCCCAAATAACACATTTTAAGTTTAAAATAATGAAAATTATCTTATTATATTTATGAATATTTGAAACACTTCTGATTGGAAAAAAAAAATATATAATAATAATAAGCTATAATAATTTATTTTGGACACGAATTTAATAAGATAAACGAAAAAGTTTTAAAAATAAAACAGAGGATTTTAAAACTATGCTATAAAAATAAACATTTTTAAATTTCTTTAGAATAAAAAAATATTCAGCACATTTTTTTAAATATTTTTCATCGTTTTTAGTCTCTAAAAAAAAAAAAAAAAAAAAAAAAAAAACAAATACCAGTTCTACCTTTTGAAATTTTTATTATTTAAGTAAAAACTTGACCGTAAAGAATAAAAAATTCCATACATAAAATAAAGAAATATAAGTGCAAGTAAAATTTTTTTAAATATATCTAAGGTTTCAGAAAGTAGATTTTATAGAGTATGTCTTTATTTTTCGAAATATGATATACGAATAAACGTAATATAGTATTTAAATTTTGAAATATTTCTATGTTTAGAAAATCTGTGCGAGTATATTTGCGGAATGAATGATGGTGTGATATGCGGTGGTGTCAAAACGGATCCTGAAAAAATTGAGTGTTCTTGTGAAAGTGGAACTGAATTGTTTGACAAGGAAGACAAAACATGTAAAGGTGAGTAGTATGGAAGAAAGATTATTTTTCATTGAAATAACATGGTACAGATTTATGACAAAGTGAGTTTAAGCAAAGGAATATTTGTAACAGATTTGAGATTAGACAGGAAATGCAAAATGAGTTGCTAATGTGAAATGATGTAATAAGATTGTTATACTACTTGCTTCTGTTAAAACTAATTAGTGGCGAACTGAATGATTAGTATGTTCTAAATTTCATACACATAATTTTCAGAGACAAATGCTGGTATAAAGTGGGTGGTGAGAAAATTTTTCAAAGTAATTTGAGTGTTTTTTGATGTTGAAACTAAATTATTACACTAGTACGAAAAATAAAGTAAAATTAAACATCATAAAAAACGATTTTTTCTTAATTAAAACTATTTTGAGATAATTTAAAAGGAAATAGGTTTAATCCAGCAATAGTTTTAAATATTTGGAGATTTGATATGAAATTCAAATCAATTTGATTATAAAAAATAATATTTTTATAAACAGTTGTTATATTAATGTCATCTTTCAAAAATATTTTTAGCGAACTAAGTGATAAAAATATTCTAAATTATCGGAAATTTTTTTCTTTCAAGTATCTTGTTATTAAGTTTGTAATGCACATGCGCTCAAATAATATATCCTAATTACTTTTAAAACTCTAATATTGTGACATTTATTTCATCACAAGTGGTATATTATTGCATATATAATTTCTTTTACAATAATTCTGTATTTTCAGGAAAATTTAAATGTTTCTAAAGAGGGCTTTGTATGTAAAGAAACATATTTTATCTGCTTCATTTTTTTTTTTTTTTTTTTTTTTTTTTTTTGGTAGAAATCATTTTTTGTCAAAAGGTTATATTATCGTTATTAATTAATGAGAAGGAATTATTAAAAATAAAATTTATTGAAAGAATTGGAATAGAAAACCGGAATATTTAGCAGGAATGGTATGCGTTTTTGCTTCATAACAAATTAATTTTTTCATCCAGTATAAAAAAAAGTAAAAACTTTATGCTACACAGATTTATATCAACCAGCAAAAATATTAATCTTGATTATTAGGCGATAAAAACGAAATGATCATGAGATTCTATTCTTAACAAAGAAAAACTATGATGTTTATATTTAGAAAATCCCCGAATAACACATTTTAGTAAAAAAAAAAAAAAAAAAAAAAAAAAAAAAAAATAATAATAATCTTATTATATTTATGAATCTTGTAAATACTTTTCATTGGAAAAAGAAGGTAAGATGACTTAATTATTTCAAGGTATGGTCATAAAGATTTTAGAATTATAAACCTATGTTTCAAGAACTGCCAGTTTGTTAACTTTCTACGAGTTCTGCAGCTATAATAATTTATTTTCGACACGAATTTAATAAGAAAAACGAAAAAGTTTTTAAAATAAAACAACGGATTTTAAAACTATGCTATAAAAATAATCACGTTTAAATTTTTTTAGAAAAAAAGTATTCAGCATATTAATTTCAGGTGCAATCAGACCCATCATCAGTGCTAAGTGCAATGACACGTCGTTCTCAGTTGAAACATCCTATTTTTGGCGCTGTTGCTCCATGTTCTCATTTCACTTCATTTTCCAGGGCGGTTTATTTCTTGCAGTAGTTGTTGCCATTCAGGTGGAATTGTGTAATGCTCTCGGTCGTTGACGGTTTGAACGTTAGATATTATTTCGATGGCCTCCCTTTTTAGTGCATACTTATAATTGTTATATGGGACTATTTTATTAATATTAATTGAATCAATGTACTGCAAGAAATAAACCGCTATGGAAAATGAAGTGAAATGAGAACATGGAGCTACAGCGCCAAAAATATTATGTTTCAACTGAGAACGACGTGTCATTGCACTTAGCACTGATGATGGGTGGGATTGCACCTGCAATTATTTTGCTGAGTCTTGTGAAAGGATGTTTTTAAGGTATTTTATAAGTAAAACAAAAAATATAATCCTTTTTTAAAAATGATTTAATTTAATATTCAGCATACTTTTCTAATATTTTTCAAAGGTCTCTAAAAAATAAACAAATACCAATTCTACTCTTTGAAATTTTTATTATTTAAGTAAAAACTTGAATGTAAACCATAAAAAATTCCAAAGATAAAATAAAAAATTATAAGAGCAAGTAAATATTTTTTAAATATATCTAAGGTTTCAGAAAGTAGATTATATAGAGTATTTCTTTCTTTTTCGAAATATGATATACAAATAAATGTAATATTGTATTTAAATTTTGAACTATTTTTATGTTTAGAAAATCTGTGCGAGTCAATTTGTGGAACGAGTGTTGGTGTGATATGCGGTGGTGACAAAACGGATCCTGACAAAATTGAGTGTTCTTGCGAAGGTGGATCTAAATTGTTTCACAAGGAAGACAAAACATGTAAAGGTAAATATTATGTAAGAAAAATTATGTTTAATTAAAAAACATGGTACAGATTTGAAAAAAAAGTGAGTTTAAGTAAAGGCATCTTTGTACCAGATTTGAGATTAGACATGAAATGCAAAATGAGTTGCTAATTGGAAATGATGTAATAAGATTGTTATACTACTTATGTCTATTAAAACTAATTAGTAGCGAACTGAATGATTATTATGTTCTAAAATTCATACACACAAATTTTCACAGACAAATGCTGTTATAAAATGGGTGGTGAGAAAACTTTTTTCACATTTCTTTCTTGAGAAAAGAAATTTGAGTGTTTTTTGATGTTGAAACTAGATTATTACACTAGTACGAAAAATCAAGTTAAGTTAAGTATCATAAAAAACAGCTTTTTTTTTTTTTTAATTAAAGCTATTTTGAGATAATTTTAAAGGAAATATGTTTAATCAAGCGATAATTTTAACGGTTTGGAGATTTGATATGAAATTCAAAATAATTTAATTATAAAAAGTAATATTTTTATAAACGGTTATTATATTAATATCACCTTTCAAAAATATTTTTTGTGAACTAAGTGATAAAAATATTTTAAATTATCGGAAATTGTTTTCTTGCAAGTATCTTGTTATTAAGTTTGTAATGCATATGCACTCAAATAATATATCCTAATTGTTTTTAAAACTCTAATATTGTGCCATATTTATTTCCTCACAAGTGATATATTATTGTGTACATAATTTCTTTTACAATAATTCTGTATTTTCTGGAAAATTTAAATGTTGCTAAGGAGGGCTTTTTATGTAAAGAAACATACTTTATCTGCTTCATTTCTTTTTGAAGGAATCTTATTTCGTCAAAAGGTTATATTAGCGTTATTATTTAATGAGTAGGAATTATTAAAATTAAAATTTATTAAAAGAATTGGAATAGAAACCGGAATATTTGGCAGGAAAGGTATGCGTTTTTGCTTCATAACAAATTAATTTTTTCATCTAATATATAAAAAGTAAAAACTTTATGACACACACATTTATATCAACCAGCAAAAATATAAACGTTGACTGATAGGCGATGATATATAAAAAAGAACTGATCAAGAAATTCTGTTCTCAACAAAGAAAAACTGTGATGTTTATATTTAGAAAATCCCCGAATAACACATTTTAGTTTAAAATAATAAAAATTATCTTATTATATTTATGAATCTTGTAAATACTTCTGATTGAAAAAAAAGTTAAGATGACGTAATTTTTTCAAGTTATGGTCATAAAGATTTTAGAATTTTAAACCTATGTTTCAAGAACTGCCAGTTTGTTAACTTTCTACGAGTTGTACAGCTATAATAATTTATTTTGGACACGAATTTAATAAGAAAACTAAACAGTTTTTAACATAAAACAGAGGATTTTAAAGCTATGCTATAAAAAATAATCATATTTAAATTTCTTTAGTATAAAAAATATTCAGCACTTTTTAAAAATATTTTTTAATGTTTTTAGTCTCTAAAAAAAAAAAAAAAAAAAAAAACAGTTCTACCTTTTGAAATTTTTATTATTTAAGTAAAAACTTGAATGCAAAGGATAAAAAATTCCATACATAAAATAAACAAATATAAGTGCAAATGAAAATTTTTAAAATATATCTAAGGTTTCAGAAAGTAGATTTTATAGATTTATGTCTTTCTTTTTCGAAATATGATATACGAATAAACTTAATATAGTATTTAAATTTTGAAATATTTCTATGTTTAGAATATATGTGCGAGTATATTTGCGGAACGAATGATGGTGTGATATGCGGTGGTGTCAAAACGGATCCTGAAAAAATTGAGTGTTCTTGTGAAAGTGGAACTAAATTGTTTGACAAGGAAGACAAAACATGTAAAGGTGAGTAGTATGTAAGAAAGATTATTTTTCATTGAAAGAACATGGTACAGATTTATGACAAAGTGAATTCAAGCAAAGGAATATTTGTAAGAGATTTGAGATTAGACATGAAATGTAAAATGAGTTGCTAGTTGGATATGATGTAATAAGATTGTTATACTACTTATGTCTATTAAAACGACTTAGTAGCGAACTGAATGATTAATAAGTTCTAAAATTCATACATATATTTTTTCAGAGACAAATGCTGGTATAAAATGGGTGGTGAGAAAACTTTTTCAAAGAAATTTGAGTGTTTTTTATGTTGAAACTAAATTATTTCACTTGTACGAAAAATCAAGTAAAGTGAAGCATCATAAAAAACGATTTTTTCTTAATAAAAACTATTTTGAGATAATTTAAAAGGGAATAGGTTTAATCAAGCAATAGTTTCAACCACTTGGGGATGTGATATGGAACTCAAATCAACTTGATTTTAAAAAATAATATTTTTTTATAAACAGTTGTTATATTAATATCATCTTTCAAAAAATATTTTTAACGAACTAAGTGATAAAAATATGCTAAACTATAGAATTTTTTTTTCTTGCAAGTATCTTGTTATTAAATTTGTAATGCACATGCACTCAAATAAAATAACCTAATTATTTTTAAAACTCTAATATTGTGCCATATTTATTTCATCACAAATGATATGATATTGCATACATAATTTCTTTTACATTATTTCTGTATTTTCAGGAAAATTTAAATGATTCTAAATAAGGTTTTTATGCAAAGAAAAATACTTTATCTGCTTCATTTCTTTTTGGAGGAATCTTATTTTGTGTAAAGGTTATTAATTAATCAGAAGGAAATATTAAAATTAAAATTTATTAAAAGAATTGGAATAGAAAACCGGAATATTTGGCAGGAATGGTATGCGTTTTTGTTACGTAACAAATTAATTTTTCATCCAGTATATAAAAAGTAAAAACTTTATGACACACAGATTTATATCAACCAGCAAAAATATAAATTTTGATCAATAGGCGATGATATATAAAAAAGAAATTATCATGAAATTCTGTTCTTAACAAAGAAAAACTGTGAGGTTTATATTTAGAAAACCCCCAAATAACACATTTTAAGTTTAAAATAATGAAAATAATCTTATTATATTAATGAATCTTTGAAACACTTCTGATTGAAAAAAAAAAAAAAAAAAATGGTAAGATGACGTAATGTTTCATGTAATAGTCATAATGATTTAAAAATTTTAAACCAATGTTTCAAGAACTGCCAGTTTGTTAACTTGAAAATGAAAATGTTTTTAAAATAAAACAGACGATTTTAAAACTATGCTATAAAAAATAATCATGTTTAAATTTCTTTAGAATAAAAAAAATATTCAGCACATTTTTAAAAATATTTTTCAACTTATTAAAACTACATTTTTCAACTTACTACATTTTTAAAAATATTTTTAGTCTCTAAAAAAATAAAAGAAATACCAGTTCTACCTTTTGAAATTTTTATTATTTAAGTAAAAACTTGAATGTAAAGAATAAAATATTCCATAGATAGAATAAAAAATTATAAGTACAAGCAAAAATTTTTTAAACATATGTAAGGTTTCAGAAAGTAGATTTTGTAGAGTATTTCTTACTTTTTCGAAATATGATATACGAATAAATGTAATATTGCATTTAAATTTTGAATTATTTTTATGTTTAGAAGATCTGTGCGAGTCAATTTGCGGAACGAATGATGGTGTGATATGCGGTGGTGTCAAAACGGATCCTGACAAAATTGAGTGTTCTTGTGAAGGTGGATATACATTTTTTCACAAGGAAGACAAAACATGTGAAGGTGAGTAGTATGCAAGAACGATTATTTTTCATTAAATGTACATGGTACAGATTTAAGGCAAAGTGAGTTTAAGCAAAGGAATATTTGTAACAGATTTGTGATTAGACATGAAATGCAAAATTAGTTGCTAATTTGAAATGATGTAATAAGATTGTTATACTACTTGTGTCTGTTAAAACTACTTAGTGGCGAAATGAATGATTAATATGTTTTAAAATTCATACACATAATTTTTCAGAGACAAATGCTGGTATAAAGCGGGTGGTGAGAAAATTTTTAAATTTTTCTTGAGTGTTTTTTGATGTTGAAACTAAATTATTACACTAGTACGAAAGATCAAGTAAAATTAAGCCTCTTACAAAACGTTGGAAGTACCTTGTTATTAAGTTTCTAATGCACATGCTCTCAAATAATATATCCTAATTATTTTTAAATCTCTAATATTGTGCCATATTTATTTCATCACAAGTGATTTATTATTGCATACATAATTTCTTTTACAATAATTCTGTATTTTCAGGAAAATTTGAATGTTGCTAAAGAGGGCTTTTTATGTAAAGAAACATACTTTATCCGCTTCATTTCTTTTCGTAGGAATCTTATTTGTCAGAAGGTTATATTAGCGTTATTCTTTAATGAGAATGAATTTTTGAAACAAAAATTTATTAAAAGAATTGGAACGGAAAACCGGAATATTTGGCAGGAATGGTATGCGTTTTTGCTTAATAAGAAATTAATTTTTTGGTCCAGTATAAAAAATGTTAAAACTTTATGATACACAGATTTATATCAAACAACAAAAATATAAATCTTGATTATTAGGCGATGATATATAAAAACGAAATGATCAAGAAATTCTGTTTTCAACAAAGAAAAACTGTGATGTTGGTCGCGTCGTTTATTACTATTATACTCTTTAAATAATTAAAATTTAAAATTGTAATATCATGTTTAGTATATTTTTGTTCGAAGAGACAAGATTTACACAATTTTACTTTGAAATATAAAGATATCAAATGCTTTCTGCCGTGCAACGCTCGGAGAACAAACCTTCCTCAAACGGCACGCAAAAACCGGTCTAGTATTTCCTCCAGTTGTTCTTCAGATCAGTGGTTTAGGGTCAGGTGGGGTAAAACGGGTATATAAGGTAAAGTGAGTATACTAAAAAAAAATTGCTACATATATTTAAAATATTGCAGTATTTTTATTTTTTATTTTTCTTTTGTATTTATTGGATGGCTATAAAGTATTTCTGCTGCAAAAATAAATTAGGCAGCATAAAAATTATCGTTTTAAATTAAAGTCGTTGTTCTACGTACAACATATTGTATATATTACTCTTCCAAACTTCTCTTTTCCTCTTTTTTATAGAAAAATTGTTAAACATTTACGAAAGAATTAGAAGCATAGAATATCTAAGAATAGATATTCACCTGAAGTTTAGTTAAATTTATTGTATTTCATATTCTGTGGGATATTTTATCATGTGGGGTAAAGTGGGTATAGCATTAGGCGTAACTAGTAGATGGCTGTATATGGATCATTTTCTCAAAAACTGTCATTATAAGAAAACTGAAATGAACAGAAAGTTTTCGAATTTTTTTTATAATCTGGTATGTAGGTAATAGTTTCATAAGAAAAATATAGATCCTGCATATTAACGAAAATATTTAAATTAATAAATTAATTTAGAACACTGAAAAGCAAGAGAATGACAATTATAGTAGGGGGATTATATTTTATTAGAATACGCTGCTTTTTAATTTATTTAAAAGTTACAAGTAGTACAATAAATTTGAGATAGTCATTACTGAGTTTTAAGCCAGCATGGCAAAAAAGTGATAATTGTCGTCAATTCATATAAAAAAAATCGCAAAAATCGCATATTGGACAACAAATATGTCGCTAAAATATTTTTCTGTTATCTATTTTGAATTTATATTTTTAAAAATATGGAAAATATATTCTGATAATCACAAAATGGCTGTAAAATAATCCTTTTAGAAACTGACGTCTATTTATTTTAAATATTGTTAATATATTAATCGATTTTATGGTTATGTGCTAGTGCTGTTTTCCTGCGGTTACAGTACGCTTTGCTTTTACATTGCACTTGTGGCCACTACTAGTGTTTTAAATTGTGAAGGACTGTGCTTTAAAGTTTACCCAAAAGCAATTTCTGCGTGTTTCTGTAAATTATGTTTGTTTGCACAATTCTTTCACCTTTGTGCACCCCTTTTTAGCGCATACTAGTGCAAGTTTTTAAAAATCTCTCTCTTGAGTAATTTATTAAATTTAATTATGGAATTAATCAGGAACATCTCATAGTAAACTTAAATAGTATATATGTAAAGAGAGGCATAGAAAGAGCTTTACTAAATAATTATCCATTTAATTAAAGTTTAATCTTATATATATTATAAATGTGAATGTCCGTTTATTTGACTGAGTTTCACGCTAAAACTGCTCGATGGATTTCGATAAAATTTGTTATGGAGATAGTTTATACCCTAACTTAGCAAGTTGGCTGCCTTTTATTAAAAAAAAAAAAAAAAAAAAAAAACTTTTTTTTGTTATTTTTATGCATAAAATAGCAATTTTGTAAGCTAATAATAGCAAAAAATTAGCCATTTAAATTTTAACCATAATTTAATTGTTGCCAAAATTAAATTTAATTATCCATAATTTAATTGTTGTCGAGTTTATTTTTTTTTCCAACAGGAAAATAAATACATTTATTTTTTAACCACATTTCTTGCGACCATGGAAGACTCTGCGCAAGTGCGAATTGAACGAGTCCAGTGTTAAAATAGGGGTGACTGAGAGAAAACAAGCGATAAGGGAACACCGAAAAACTGGATGTTTGCCAAATAACTATCTCTCGGCCAATTTTGCATCCCTCAAAACTTTTGGACTCGGCCTCACTGCTAGTCGTAGGAAACGTGGTCGCACTATATGTAAACGTGAACAATAAAAAATAAAATAAATTAATAAATTATGCATCTCACAAAAATTGACGTCATTTTAAATTAAAAATTTCTTTTACAAAGTGCTAATATAGTTTACGTTGCTAATGTGTGTTGTACTAAAATCAGTTTTATTTATAGATCCTCCTGGGGGATTTTTTAAATTGCTGCGTTGAAGTACACGGGACATTTTTCGCCAAGAGGTTTAATTTAGCAACAGCGATTTTAATCTAGGTAGTTCAAGAAAAATGTAAAATTAATAAAGTTGTGTAGCACGATAATGTTTATTTATTTATTTATTTTTTTATATACCATTCACTACGCTAATTTAACATACAAATAAATGAGCTGCCGTGTGTGACTGCACTTGCACGCTGTCGGGCAGAAATATTTGATTAATTCAAATTAATATTTAAATAACTAAATAAAGATATGTTTAATAGAAAGCTTGCAGTCTTGGAGACAAACTTGGCGAGTGGGCGACCAAATTTGGTGAAAAATGATAGTTTAGGGTTCCCGATGTTTCGAAGCTCTCCGACACACGGGAACGTAGACCTTGAGCTTACCAAGGGATTCTCGGTGGAGTCATCTCCAAGCCCCATCGTCAAAAGTTATAAGTAGCTGTGAGTTGATTTTTGCGAAAGAGTATGTAGTCACTGCGGTCCAGAGTTATTCAGAGACCTATTCTGAGTCATTGCACTTTAGGGATTGAGCTCTAAGCAACTGGACATTTTTCGTGAGTGAGTGAAAATTTTTGCTCTGGTGTAGTTGATGTTATTTGCTTTACTCCTGTGGAACAAGTGACTATTTTTCAGACTGTCCCAGAACATTCATCGAATAATGACTTATACTGTACGAGTAACAGCTTCAACTATTTCCAGAATATTCGAAGAATTAACACCAGCTATTGGACTATTTTCGAAAATATTTGTTTTAATAATAGTTTTTTTGTACAGATTCGAGAAGTTAAAAAAATGTTTGATATTGCCAAGGAGGTCCCATACTAAAGCTGTGACGAAAATAGTCGCCAATCGAAATATATTCAGTTACAAAGAAATCATTTAAATATAAAGTCCAGCGAAGCGGGCAAAGCCTGCTAGTAAAAAATAAATATGTACAAATACACTGATGGAAAAAAATCCCAACACCAGGAAGGAGCTGTGCTAGATAAACGAAATTTGGTAGGCGTGTTTATACATCTAAAAGATGACGTCGATTTAAATTTCGAGCTAGGCGCATAAGTGTGGCGCTAGTAGTGACAATATGAACATGCAAATGAGGTTTGCTTTAAATAAGCACTGTAAGGTTCGTGATCGTTATTTACAGTTGAGATTTGACGTAGTGGGTTAATGTTAGTCAAGGATGCCTCTAAGAAGACGAAGAAACCATTATCAACAGCTCACTGAGTTTGAACGAGGTCGTGTAAGAGGGCTACGAGAAGGTGGGTTTTCTTTCCGCGATATTGCAGAAAGACTTGGCAGGAATGTATCCACTGTGCATGAGTGTTGGCAGCAGTGATCAAGGGAAGGTACTGCCTCAAGAAGACCGGGTTCCGGGCGGCCACGTGGCACTACTGAGAGGGAAGACCGCCGTGTTCGGCGTATGGCTGTGGCTAATCGTACTGCGTCTGCAGCTGAAATTCGAGCTGCAAATCGGTTACTTCAAGGACAGCTCCGAGCCAGACGCCCTGTAGCGTGCATTCCACTAACTCCAAACCACTGCCGTTTGCGACTTGAGTGGTGTCAAGCTAGAGCTCATTGGAGGACGGAGTGGAGATCTGTTGTGTTTTCTGATGAAACCGGTTCTGCCTTGGTCGCAGTGATAGCCGTGTGTTGGTTAGAAGGAGGCCAGGTGAACGCCTGCTAGCGACCTGTCTGTGGCCTAGATACACAGGGCCGGCCTACTCCTGGAGTTATGGTTTGGGGAGCAATTTCGTATGACAGCAGAAGTACACTCGTGGTTATCCCACGCACCCTGACTGCAAATTTGTACGTCAGTCTAGTGATACAACCTGTTGTGCTGCCATTCATGAACAGCATTCAAGGGTGTGTTTTCCAACAGGATAACGCTCGTCCTCATACTGCTGTTGTCACCCAACATACTCTACAGAGTGTCGACATGTTGCCTTGGCCTGCTAGATCACCAGATCTTTCTCCAATCGAGCACGTATGGGACATCATTGGACGACAACTCCAGCTTCATCCACAACCAGCATTAACCGTCCCTGCATTGACCGCCCAAGTGCAACAGGCATGGAACACTATCCCACAAACTGATATCGGTCACCTGTACGCACAATGCATGCACGTTTGCATGCTTGCATTCAAAATTCTGGCGGTTACACCGGTTACTAATGTACCAACATTTCACATTTGAAATGGCTCTTCTCGCCAATGGCCTACCTGTGATCTTGAAACTTTAATCAATTAAATATGTTACCTAGACAAATGTATTGCTGAAATTTCATTACTGTACAATAATTTTTTCTTGGTGTTGGGATTTTTTTTTCCCATCAGTGTATTTACACTAAGGTATATGACCACTTAGGTCTAAACAAAACATAATATAGGACCCTTTTCAGATTAATAAGAACAAAAAAGTCAAGCCACACAAATATAAGTTGTCATCGCTAGCCAAGCGAAACCATAACTCATACACCGAACACCTCTTTTCTTTTCACGTAGAAAAAAAGAGAACAACGACAACAACAACAACAACAAAATGTTCTCAGATTTATCCTCGCAGTAGACGGCTGTCTCCATCAGATGATTTCAAACTCCTTCGAAGTTTCGATTGTACTTGAGTAGATTTTTTTTCTCTTTTCTTTTCTTCTGCAGAATCGACCATACTGTGAAAACTTCGTTCTCGAAGATATAATTCCGGGGCACATCAATTCCATCCACCAAGGATCTGAAAAATACAAAAAAGAAGAAAAAAAAAAGTGACAGAGAGGTTCTAACATATGGTATACTATATACATACAACAAAAAACAGTTTTTTCCCCCCTAATTAGACATTGCTCATTTTTACATCATATCGGCAGCAGTTGACGTTATATTTGGTCCTTCATGCTGACCAACTTTTTGAACTTCGTATCTATCATTTGTCTTAACATTTGTCACCTTATAGGGACCAAAATATTTAATTCTTAATTTGAAACCCTATCCAAATTGGGCACGTTGGATGACAATTAGGTCCCCTACGTGATACTTATGTGCTACCTAGCGTTTTTTATCGTATTGTCTTTTATTCTCTTCCTGAATTTTCTCGATTTGCTGTTTTGCATCGTCTCTTAGTTCTTCCCTGGCTTCCATGAACCTTTTTCTGTACTCTTCTTTTGAAGTACTTTTGACGATTAGATCCAGTTTGTTTTTCCTCTTAACACCTGTTAGTAGTTGAAAAGGTATTAACTTTGTACTCCTTGTCGTAGTGCTGTTCAGTATTCTTTGTACAGTACTAATATTCTCGTACCACTTAGTTGGAACTTCAATGGATAATTTGGACAAGGTATTAAAGTCCTGTGCAAACGTTTGATTTTCCCATTTCCTTTTCATACTACTGTTGTAATTGTAACATGTTCGATGTTTTCCACACGGCAATATTCTTTGAACTATTTGGATCTAAATGCACTTCCTTTGTCGGTTATAATTCGTGATGGGACCGAAGGTTGTTTGTTGAAGTTTCAGCTTATTTAAAGCTTCTTCTGCATTCGTGATTTTGACTGGATACAGCCAAACGAGCTTGGTGAATCCATCAATCACAGTGGAAATATGCTGATATTTTTTATTGGTAGACGGTAAAGGTCCAATAAAATCAATATATGTGCCTAATGGTACATTTTCCTTCGGAATAGGATTCAAGTGTTATTCGATTTTTTCACTTTTCTTATTGCATACAATACATTTCACACAATTAGCTATAACATTTTCTACTTTCTTTTTCGCTCCTGGAATGTAAAAATCTCTTTTCAATATTTCTTCTGTCTTCGCTGAAGCAAAATGTCCTTTTTGATGTATTTGTCTTATTATTTCTGACTGCATATTCTCTGGTACAACTAACAATTCTTACCTGCATCATACCTGTACAATGCATCGTTTTTGACTAAATAATTTTCTTCTATCCCATTTTCCATTAATTCTTTTATTACTCGTATATTTTCGTCATTGTTTTGAGAATTTTCTATTTTATGTGTTACCTCATCATCTAAGGATTGAGTGTCAACATTTACATTTCTGCTTAGAGAATCTACGTGTTTCATATGAATTATTTCATAGTCAAATTCCTCTAAAAGTAATACCCAACAAGCTATTTTAGGTTTAATAGCTATTTTAAGCTATTAAGTCTTTTTTAGACAAATGCCAAACAATCTGTGAATATCATAAATTTTGCTCCGAGTAAATAATTTCTGAATTTTTTCAAAGCTTCAATCACTGCATGGATTTCTAGATCGTAACTAGAGTACTTTTCCTGTTGTGCATTAGTTTTCTTGCTCATGTATTGAATTGGATGCATTTTCTCGTCATCTCCTCATTGTAATAATACTGCACCGAACCCAAAACTGCTAGCAACAGTGTGGATTTCTAATTTAAGTCTCTGTTTAAAAATATGAAGTACTGGTTCACAATTTAGTATTTTCTTTAAATCTTCAAAAGCTTTCTTTTGTTCGTGGCCAAAATTGAGTTTGTTATTTTCTTAAGGAGATCACTCAAAGGTTTTGCGATTTTAGAATAGTCTTTAATGAATTTTCGAAAATATCCTGTCAAACCCAAAAAGCTTAGAATTTGTTTAACGTTTTTAGGGGTGGGAAAGATTTGCACAGCAAGAGGTTTTGATTGTGAAGGTTTAATTGTTCCATTTTCAATTATATATCCCAAAAATTCTATCTTGCACTTTAAATATTAGTATTTTTTGAAATTTAAGTTTAATCCATACTTAGCAGCTGTTTCTAATACTAGTTGAAGCTTACGTAGCCCTTTCTCTTCATTTTTTGTATTATCAAATCATCGATGTAAATCATTACATTTTTATCCATAAGTACGAGTAAATCTCTAAATATGTGAAAAATATATCTCTCAAATACAGATGGACTAGTACACAAACCAAATGGTGCTTTTAAGAGCTCGTATTGGTCTTCGTGAGTGACGAATGATGTATATTTAGTGTTATCTTTTTCAATGTCAACATGAAAAAAGCCAATATATATACAACAACAAAGCTATATACATACAACAACGCATAAAGTAAATCTTTTCGGATAAATTATTGCAAGGTTTCATGAAGTAAATATTAAACAATTTTAATTGCACTTACCAGTTTTCTGTCAGAGTTGAACTCTTTGGAACTGTACGATTTGTTTTATAATTTCTATGAAAATATAATTTCTTAATTAACGTTTTCGCGACAGGAAATGTAGATTCCCGTCATTTGAAAATCTGTAACTCTGTTAGTAGGCGTTTCTTTCATAATTTGTGTGTTACTTATTTCTTAATGTACGCAGTGTCAATATTTTTGCAATAAAATATACTATGGATAGAAATATATTGATTAGAAAGAATATAATTATAATGTATATCCCTTTGTAATATAATTGTAAATACAGAAAATTTGTTCTGAAATACTTTATTTTGAGAGAATAACGCTTGTAGTCGGACTCTGCAGGAATAGTTTGTGAAGTTAACATTTATGAATTCAAAATAAATCATTTTTAAAATGGTAAATACACTGCTCGATATTGAAAATACAGCACCAAAAAGGAACGATAATAACGGAATGAAACTTGTTGGACACATACATTATAGTAGGAAGAAGAATTGATTAAAATTTCAGAAAATTTGGAGTAATATGTACTGAGAAAACAGTACATAAAGCAGCGATCTCTGTGAGCAATAACAGCACATATCTGCCTAGGCATTGAATCGAACAGCGATTGGATGACACGTACGGGTAGAGCACTTCATGGAGTTTTAACACGACGCCACAATTCATTGATCAAAGTTACTGGTGAGTGGTGAGGGGCCAGTCGCTTTTCAACGATTAAACAAACATTTTCATTGGTGCGAGATCAGGAGAACGCGCTGGCCAGAGCAACAGTAGAACATATTCGGCATCAATGAAGGTCCGCACAATATGGACAACTTGCGTTCGTGCATTTAAATGTTGCGCTTCGGAGGCCTTGAACATATGGCAGAGCTATGGGCCTTAACTCGTCAGAAATGTAATGGCTGGTATTCACAGTGGCGGGAATGAAAACAAGAGGTGACCGGGACGTGTATCCAATGGTACAACATACCATCAATCTACGTGGTGACTCAGTATACGGCTACAAAAATTCTGATTACACTCAAAACTGCATCACTGATATGGGCGCCATTAATGTGTGATCAACGATGAACCTAGACGCAGGAATGGCGTGAAGTCACTTTTCAGACAAATCACAATCCTGTTTACAGCATCAAGGTTGCCTTATCCGTATTTAACGGCATTATGAATAATGCACATTGCCAGCTGGGATTTGACATCATCATCATACTGTCCATCATTTGCAATGATGTTATGGGTTCCAACTGGATACACGTCTCGATTACTTCATGTTCGTATTCCTGGCACTCTGAACAGCGGCCATTAAATTTCTAAAGAGTTAAAGCCCGTCCCTCTGCCCTGTATTCGAGGCCTCCGTAGCGCAAAATTTAAGCAAGATAATGCACGACCGCAAGTTGTTTGTATTGTCCGGACGTTCTTTGATACAGAATATGTTCGACTGTTGCTCTGACCAGCGCGTTCTCCTGATCTCGCATCAATGAAAATGACTGTTTAATCATTGAAAAGCGACTGGCTCCCCACCACTCACGAGTAACTTCGATCGATAAATTGTAGCACCGTGTTGAAGCTTCATGAAGTGCTCTACCCGTACATGTCATCCAATCGCTGTTCAATTCAATGCCTAGGCAGATATGTGCTGTTATTGCTCATAGAGATCGCTGCTTTATGTACTGTTTTCTCAGTACATATTACTCCAAATTTCCTGAAATTTCAATCAGTTGTTCTTCCTATTATAGTGTATGTGTCCAACAAATTTCATTTCGTTATTTTCATTCCTTCTTGGTGTAGCATTTTCAATGTCGAGCAGTGTAACATTCAGTATAACCAATTTATTTAAATTTTAACTAGGCACAAATGCACATATCTGCACTATTACAAGAAAATACTCTTTTTTTCCCCCCTAAGAAAGGTGAAAATAAATCTGTTGATCTTAATTGCTTCAGATTTTTTGTTCACATTAATATACAATATTGTTTATAAGATATTCAATGAATTCAAACCATAAAATGCAGTAATACTTCAAAAATAATCTGCAAAATTTTTAAGGCCTTTAAATCATGAAATCTCTAAATTAAACAAATGTTACAAATTATTTTAAAATTTCATTTTTTTTTAAAATGTTTAATACATATATTTAAATACACAAATGCACTTATTTCATAAGGTGCCAACCAAACAACATAAAATGTAATACAGAACTCAAAATTAAAATACTACAAATTAAAAGTAAAAATTAATATAGAATACTGAATATTATAATGGAATATAATAAATTCACAACATTTATAGTTTTTGAGATTATTAGAAAGATACAAGATAACATTCTAATACATAAGATTCATTTTTATATTATATACAAATAGCATAAAGATGTGTATTTGAAACCTAAAAAATGTGATTTGACATTAAAGAATCCAGAATGTATAATTATACCATCATTAAAATACAAAAAGTAAAACAAAATACAAGATCTAAGTAACACAATTATAGACAAAGCAAAGTCGAAATATTTTCATAAAGATTGAGGCAAGTGAAACATTTAATTTTAAAGGAAATGTTGAAATTGGAAACATAACAGATTTCATGGATAATACCTATAATAGAAAATAATGATTATACAGATGAATGAAATAAATATAAATCAATTAAAAGTAATATTTGATACTGATATCTATAAAAATAAGTAAATAAAAATAAATAAATAAAAGCATTTGCTGTTTAATTAGTATTGATTCAAAACAACTACTATTAGATAAAATTCCTTTTGCTTAGAAAAAAAAAAAAAGTCTTAGTCAGTGTAAGAACATGATTCCAGACGGATTTATTTAACAAAACCGTATGAAGTGCACTTTTTTTACATAAGAATTTTTGCTAGTGTTCGGACACTTTTGTTACCAACTGTACTACCACGTACGTATGCACGCTTCGCATACATTAAAGAGCAAAATAATTAGATACAAGTAATTTGTTGTGCGTAAAAGAGAAAAATGTATGAAAATCGGTCAGCAGCAATCACGCACTTATTTAACGAAAAAAAAAAAAAAAAAATCACTGGATTTCATCATTTTAATCACAGCTATTTTGTTATGCATGAATCTGAAATTGCATGAAATGTGAAATTCGGAAAATGGTCGCAAAGCCACATTCTTTCGAAAAAAAAAAATCTTTTTGCAATATAATAAATGCACACGACATGAGCGGCAGGCGTGACGCGAAAACAAAGTTTAGAGACACGAAAATGAAGTTTTTTTTTTTTTTTTTTTTTTTTTTTTTTTTTATAATTTACAATTTTTACATTCAACCTATTTTTCTATTTTAAACAGTAAACCAGGCCCATTCAGATATTTTGTTTCTTCTAGTGCATACGTGCGAACATTCTAATTGATATTCCTTAGTATCATTAGCCACTATTTCTTTTTTAATGCAATATTATTTTGAAGTACTTTCGTCTTATTTGAACGTAATTGCATTTGGAGAATCTTACTTGTCAAATTTACTGGTGTGAGAAAAAGGGTGGGACTAGAAACACTTCGGTATACTAATTAGGATGTTGCCAAGTATGCAGGTGTTCGTTTAAAGGATTCAAAATTTATCACCAGTAATCGATGACGTAAATAGCACTTGTGTGTATTTTTGTCACCATAAAATACGGGGTTTAACACGAATACTCAAAGCCACATTTACTTTTCTGTTCTGTAATGTTTTGTTTTTTTGAAGAACGATGAAAGGCATGGCTTTAAAAAACAGGAATTCTAATGCTAACACTACTGTCTAAAAATCATAATTTTTGTTTCATTTCTTTGCGTTAGACGTTGTTTTTATATAATTTAACCCGTAACTAAAAAATAAAAATATTTTGTTCAATTTTCTCTGCAATTTTTTAAGATTTGCTTCGTTATCTCATGCAAAACTTTAAAAGAGACGGCCCCTCAACCATTCCAAAGGAAAGATCCTTTATTTATACCTCAAAACCTAATAAGTGGAATGAGTTGCAAATATCCACACCATAGTTTTTTCGTATTACTATTCATTTTATGTAAAACTTAACATAGGTCCTAATTCATAATTTATATAATTATGAATTTATTAATATTTTTCAGGATTAAAAATAGTTTTCAGAATCAAAAGTAATGATGGATTATGTTCGGGTTTCATCGCTGTACCTCCTAAAATAAAGTTGTTTTTTGTGAAGATATTAATAAAAAATTTAAATATGAATTTAACATTAGCACCTTCAACCTTTCAACGCTTAAAATTCTATTTAAAAAAATAAGTAAAATGTACAACCAATATACTTTTTCCCATCGTCGCGACCTCAGGAATTCAAATATAAAATAGAAATAGGATGTTATCCTTGAAAAAATCAAACTTGGTTCGCGTATTATTATGTAGACGACATCGAATTCAAAATTTCACTTCATTTTCTAAAAGTACTAACAATTCCCAGTCGAATGATACCTATTGCATTTTTCGTGCATTAATTAGCCACGGAGTTACATAGAGTGCTGCGTTCTTTTTTTTTTCCCTGACTGTACATATAATTAGAACGTTTAAACTTGCAAGTGATATAATTTTCGGAGCTTAATCTTATACCAACGTATATAATACCCTTACGTATTCAAGAATATTTTCGTATATTGCATACATGGAGGAGCCTGTAATAACTTTATACATTTTTAATATTTTCCATGCTACACTTGGTAAATAATTTGTTAATTTAGATTAATCTATTACTGTGCACAAAATGTTTAAGAAAAGCTGCATTAAAAATGCGCAGGGCAAATAACAGATATTTGTGATCAGTTGCACTTAAAAAACTATGTGTTTGCATTCGAAATCACTGTAATTTATAAGAAAGTTGAAGAGCTTAAAGAGGAAAACAATGAAACCAAATATTTTGTTTAAGACGAGTCTCTTTTGTCATTGTAAAGAACATATTTCTTTCAGTGTACAGCATTTTTTAAAAGAATTGCTCTTTTTAATGTAAGGGAAATCTGACAGTTATCTTAAATTTATGAATTTTTAGAGATTCTTATATAAAAAATTTTATTATGAGACGTAACATTTTAAGATTAATCAATCTTTTATATTTGATAGTTTGTGAATGTGAAGAAAACGCAAAATGTAGTTTTAACCTAGATGGAGAAAAAGAATGTGTTTGTAATGCAGGATACAAGAGAAGAGGTGGATTTTGCACACGTAAGTTAGTTTCAAGTTTCTTTTCATATAAAGTTAAACGATATACAAGTGAAAAGACCATGAAAAATTTATTCTTTTTCACTTCTTATCTTTGCTAATTTAAAAATTTAAAGAAATTGCAGCACATTAATAATATATGATTTGTAGAGTAAACGGCTCCATGAAAAGTACCTGAACACATAATTTCTGCTTTTTATTCAATTTTTTTTTTTTTTTTTTTTTTTCTTTGTTAATGAGATATTCGTTTAAATTTTATTCTTACTTTCATGAGTTTTTTTTTTTCGTTTTAAAAATATAAACTCCTTGCGATTCTTTTTTATAAGGAGACTAAGGAGACAAGTAAGTTTTATCGGGTATATAAAAAGCAAGAAATAACCATGACGTTACTTTAATGACTCAAAACCGAATAACTTTAGAAGGTGTCACTGTTCATATATGGATACTAATGCCTTAACCAGATATTGCAGCATGTAAAAGAATTTTACATACCATCTGTAACAACAACAACAACAACAACAAGAAAAAAAATAATAATCATATATAACTTTCGTGAATGTGAAATATTGAGCTTAGAGAATCGCCGAGATGGTTAACTAGATCTAATTAAAGGAACGCTAAATTTTTTATGTGAGTTTTTCAACATTAAAACATTATTAGATAAATAAACTAATGTAAACGTACATGTTTAACATTAATGTGTATATAATTGTAAACTTGTTTACATCTAAACTTCAGGTTTGTTTTTAGTATAGTATCATTATTGATATTTTTGTATTAATGTATGGTGTCTTACAGTAATATTATGTATCGTAATTGCAAAACTTTTGCCATGAATATGCATATTTTTAGGTTCATACAATGTATAATTTCCATTTAGTAATATCACATGCCATGCACGGGCAAAAAGGACTCTGGTATTTGCAAAGAAAATAAGTGAACGAAAAACATACAATTTTTGCGAAAGCTGTATCAGATAGATAAAATTTGTTTTCAGTTTTTTAAAATTTACAGTGTTTAAAGCAATTAGTTTTGAAAATATGGGAAATAAAAATTTGTAAGTTTTTGCTTAATTTTTAAAAGCATAGAATACATAACTTTTATGAATTTTCAAAATTAAAAGCGAGCAGCGAATTACTTTTACAATCTTAATTTTATTTTAGACATTCTTTATATTTTTCTAATGCATGATTTTCTCTGTAAGTAATAATATAGGTTTTGAAAAGCTATTTTACTTCAAATTTTTAGTCTGTAACCTGGAATCCAGAAAACACAAAGGACGTTTAATACCGAGAGGAGTTTAATATATTTAATATATTTTTATATATTATTATACATTAGATATTTTATATGCTAGAGAACGTTTGAGATGCATAAAATACGCGGTCTCATGCACTGTCTCAGAAACATATTATTTTTATAGGATGAATCTTTTTTACAAAGACGAAAAATTGTTCCAAGTCGAATGCAAAATTTAAATGTAGGTATAACTGTTAAAAAAAAAAAAAAATCAGAAAAGAAATTCATATATACAGCAATGGAGGAAAATCAACTTGTTAAAAAAAAAAAATAATAATAATATTTAGGTAAGTTATTTCTAAGAAATATTGAATACGTTGTAAAAAAAGATTAATTAATATAAATTTGAGTGTTGAAAGGTTAATTTAATTTAATAGATTTGTTTATATTCTTTGTTTATTTAAGTTATTTTTCCTGTAAACACGCTTGAGTGAGGGGAAACCGGAAATTATAAATTCAAACATGTTCGCTGAAAGTACACATTTGTATAAAAATAATTACAGGATAAAAATAACTTTTTATATACCACATTTTCAAATTTTCTTTTGAATCATATAAACGCTATGGAAGGCAACGGGAATCTGAAACAATTGTCTGAAAATATTGAAAATTCATTTCTATCGGGTTTTGAGCTGTTGTAAAAGTTTCAAATGGCTAACTAGCCGGGACGTTACTTAAAATTTGATTGCAAGATTAGTACTGGACAAACAAACTAACAAACGAGCAAGAATCCAAGTTATTAAAAACGAGGTAAGATATGGATGCGAGCTTCAAAAATTTTGCTGCCGACTGTATTATTAGTAATTTTTTTAATGTGTTATTATTATGTTAGTTATTATTTACATAATGGTTTCATGATGATATTTATTTATAACTTCTTGTAACGCGATTATCGGATCTTGTGGATTCCTGATCATTAATGATTAGTTTTTATTAAAATCACACAATCAACTGATTGGAAGAAAATCATATTTTGAAATTTTATTTTCCGACTGAGTGAAAATAATGCCTGGACTGGGAGTCGAACCCCGGATCTTTGACTTACAAGGTCAAGGCTCTACCAATTGAGCTATCCAGGCCGACAAACCGGTCGGCATTACTCACTCAGACAACCTTTAGGCAGAAAACATGTGGTCTATCATTTAGATAGCTATCCTAATGTTTGCTGCCTAAAGATAGTGTGTGTGAGTAATGCCGACCGGTTTGTCGGCCTGGGTAGCTCAATTGGTAGAGCCTTGACCTTGTAAGTCAAAGATCTGGGGTTCGACTTCCGGGCCAGGCATTATTTTCACTCTGTCGGAAAAATAAAATTTCAAAACATTAATGATTAATAATAAATTCGAAATACTGATGTCACGGTGCCTAAAATAATGTGTTTAGAAAGGTAAAACAAACTATTTTTAGAAGATAAGTTAAAATTTTGAAATGTTCCTTTAACTTAATAAATTTATTTATATTCTCTGTTTATTCAAGTTATTTTTTCGATAAACGCCTTCAGTATGGGGAAATCGAAAATCAAAAATTTAAACATGCAAACAGAAAGTACTCACTTGTAATAGAAATAAAGTATTTGATTTTCTACTTTGTTGACAATTTTTATGTACAGTCGCAAAAAAAAAAAACGCATCATTCGCTGTAATTTCGTTATAAATTCACGCAGAATAATCTAATAGACATCATTCAATGGGAAAAAAGTAAATGCACATTCTGAAAATGTTGTCGAATTTTGAATTAGTGGTTATCTACATATTGAATTGAGCGCCAACTTTTTTTAAGTAGCAACACCCAATTTTGACTATATATTCTAATTTCTGAGAGTCTGGCAGTGCTGAAAAGTGTACTATTTGTATACTTTATTTTTAGTATTCATAGAGTTATAATCAAAATTGTGTTAGGGGATTTCTGTAAATGTAGAAAAATAAAACTAAGATCCTACAAAAATTAGAGAAAATTTTACTATTTCACACAGGAAATATTGCGAGAAAAAAGTGTTATAAATATTAATAAAAATTTTGACACATTTGCAGTACCTTAATTATCCTGAGTTCAGTTTTTTTTAGTTATGTATATACTTCAGTACTTCTTTAGATAATTTTAGGTATATTTAAAGGCATTACACTTACGATTGGTCAGACAATACGCTTTAAAAAAGTGCAATATTTTTCAATTAAAAAATGTCTGTCATGGATATACTGATCACAAATAAATCTTAATTTTCCCCCTAGGTGTGAAATAACATACGAATTGAAATAATATCTGTATATATATATAAATTACGTGTCACGATGTTTGTCCGGGGTAAACTCCTAAACTAAGGAACCGATTTTAATGAAATTTTGCAAACTGTGTGCAATTTGGTCCAACTTGAGAGATAGGATAGTTTTTATCTCAATTTATTGTCACAATATTGTTTTATTGCAATTATTTGTTAATTATAGACCTTAATTAAAGTTGCTCCAAAATATCTGTGAGTTTCATAAGTTTAATTGTTGCCAAAAAGAAAAAATACGAGTTCATTTTCTTTCGACATAAAAGTAAATACATTTAATCAAACGTGAACGTTAAAAAATTATAAAAAGTTAAATTATACATCTCACGAAAATTGACGTCATAATCAATTTAAAGATTTTATTCGCATTGATAAAGTATGTAGTTATACACAAGCGAAGTGTGACGTCACTGACAGTCTGTGAAATCAAGAAAAAGATTTCTTATGTTAATGGCCCATTGCATTTTTTGTAAAAAATTATTAAAAACGAGGAAAATTAGTTCCGGATTTTAATCCCCATATTTTTGTATAGATATGTATTATTTATCATGTGCATACGTTAGATTGAGTTATTTTGCTGTTAAATTGACAAAATTTTAATTTTAAATTTCAAAGCTCTGTCGTCCTTGGAGTTTTTCGTATTTGGCGATCAAAAACGTAACATGAAAATATACAAGCTAGATGTATATTTTCGTAATATGTATTGTGTGAAATATTGTTTCATATTATTCATTACTCTCTTAATATAAGTTGTTAAAATAACCATGATTTTTGGAAGGAATTAAATGTGTGCGCCAGATAATTTGGCGATATTATTTTTTTTCCGCCAAGGATGATAGATATGAAATTTATTCCGCTGCAACATGTTAATATCTTATATCAGATACATTATGTATATGCTACAATTTATTTCACGTGACACGTGTGTTAAAAATTTTATTTACGACATAACCTTGCTTTTTCAATTTTTGTTGCATTATTCTAATCTGTATCACTTCGTTTTCTTTAAGAAATTTGTGATCTATGCATAACGTTCAAAATAAAAAGTAACCATTTCAATATTTTAAAACTTATTTAAAAGTCTGTTTTACTTAACATTAAATTTTAAAACTTAATTTAAAACTTATTTAAAAGTCTGGAAGAGTTTAAGTCTGTTTATTTGTTTTGTAACGCTAATCTATATGATCGATGTTCGAAACTTTAATTAATCATTTCTCTTATTTTTCTTTACTTTTTCTTTAATAACTTACCAATTTAACATTCCTGATTAAATTTGTGATTTATATATGTATTTTGCATGAAAATTTGACTCATATTTATTGCTGAAAATGCGATCTTAAAATCTTGCAATTTTCTTATCTTAATCCCCAATGCTTTCCTTCTTGATTAACTTGAATTTACTATTAAAATTTTAACATACTCAGGATCTTCTCTCCACTTCGTTAAAATATATTAATCTTTTCAGTAATATATTAATCAGTATATCCCCACAACGATATTTGGCAATTTTTTGTTGGCGATTATGGCTAAATCATAAATCTATAAATGATAAATGATAATCTAAATCATAAATCAAAAACATAAAATAATAAATCCAAAATAAACAACATATAGGCTGCCATATTATATCACAAACAGTCCAGAGCGACATCGTTATCGTTTAAAACGGCGCCAAAGAAAAATTGCCAAATTCAGCTGTCGGGATATACTGATACTGAAGTTATAATTATCCGAATATAATTACTATCTATACATAATCCGAATATAATTACTGAAGTTATATTATAAGTTATAGTTGTGGGTAACAACTATAGTATTTCCCCACAACTGGATTTGGCGATTATGGCTAAATCATAAATCTAAAAATCATAAATGATAAAATCATAAGCTAAATCATAAATCTAAAATAAAAGCATGCAGGTTACCGTATTTTATTGCAAAGAATCCAGAACGACTTCATTATCGTTCAAAAAGGCGCCAAAAAAAATCGCCAAATCCAGTTGTGGGGAAATACTATATACCTTATCAAATTATCAACGTATTACTTAGCCGCAGCAACGCGTGGCCGGGTCTGCTAGTAGCTATATATATACAACAACGCATAAAGTAAATCTTTTCAGATAAATTATTGCAAGGTTTCATGAGGTAAATATTATACAATTTTAATTGCACTTATCAGTTTTGTGTCAGAGTTGAACTGTTTGGAGCTGTACGATTTGTTTTATAATTTCTATGAAAATATAATTTCTTAATTAACGTTTTCGCGACAGGAAATGTAGATTCCCGTCATTTGAAAATCTGTAACTCTGTTAGTAGGCGTTTCTTTCATAATTTGTGTGTTACTTATTTCTTAATGTACCCAGTGTCAATATTTTTGCAATAAAATATACCATGGATAGAAATATATTGATTAGAAAGAATATAATTATAATGTATATCCATTTTTAATATAATTGTAAATACAGAAAATTTGTTCTGAAATACTTTATTTTGAGAGAATAACGCTTGTAGTTGGACTTTACAGTCAAAAAGACAAAATGCTGTGGTCGCAAAAGTGTTATTATATATTTATAAAAGTTAAAATATATTTTAAAAAATATATAAAGTTAAAATATATTTATAAAATTTTAAAGACTGAACTATCCTTAAATTAATTATCCCCCTTCCCTACAAAAAAAAAAAAAAAAAAAAAAAAAAAAAAGAATATATATATATATAAATAAATAAATAAATAAAAATAAATAAAGCATTATATGAAGGAAAAGATTAAGCCTTTAACAATGACAGCAGTTAAGAGACGATTTTACAAGGCTGTCTTGCATTCCAATTCCGTTTTTTCTTTCTTACTTTTTTTTTTTTTTTTTAATTATTTACAGTTTTTACATCCAACCAGTTTTTTCTATTTGAAACAGTAAACCAGGCCTATTCAGATATTTTTTTTCTTCTAGTGCGTACGTGCCAACATTCTAATTGATATTCCTTAGTATCATTAGCCACTATTTCTTTTTTAATGCAATATCATTTTGAAGTACTTTTCGTCTTATTTGAACGTAATTGCATTTGGAGAATCTTACTTATCAAATTTACTGGTGTGAGAAAAAGGGCGGGACTAGCAACACTGCGGTATACTAATCAGGATGTTAGCAAGTATGCTAGTGTTCGCTTAAAGGATTCAAAATTTATAACTAGTAATCGATGATGTAAATAACACTTGTGTATATTTTTATCAACGTAAAATAAGGGGTTTAACACGAATACACAAAGTCACATTTAGTTTTCTATTCTGTAATGTTTTCTTTGGAAGAACGATGAAAGGCGTGGGTTTAAAAAACAGGAGTTCTAATACTAACACTAATGTCTAAAAGTCATATTTTTTGTTTAATTTCTTTGCGTTAGACGATGTTTTTATATAATTTAACCCGTAAATAAAAAATAAAAATATTTTGTTCAATTTTCTCTGTAATGTTTTAAGATTTGCTTCGTTATCTCACGCAAAACATTATAAGAGACGGTCCCTGAACCATTCCAAAAGAAAGATTTATTTATATCTCGAAAACTAATAAATGGAATGAGTTCCAAATATCCACACCCATAGTTTTTTAGCATTACTATTCCTTTAATGTAAAACATAACATAGGTCATAATTCATAATTTATATGAATATGAATTTATTAATATTTTTCAGGATTAAAAATATTTTTCAGAATCAAAATTAATGATGGATAATGTTCGGGTTTTCTCGCTGAATCACCTGAAAAAAAAAAAAGATCAAGTTATTATTTGTGAAGATATTAGTAAAAGTTTTAAATATGAATTTAACATTAGCACCTTCAAACTTTCAACGCTTAAAATTCTATTAAAAAAAAATAAGTAAAATATACAACCAATATACCTTTTCGCATCGTCGCGACCCCAGGAATTTATATATAAAATAGAAATAGGATGTTATCATTGAAAAATGGGTTCAAATTTGGTTTGCGTTTTATTATGTAGAAGACATCGAATTCAAAATTTCATTTCATTTTCTGAAAGTACTAACAATCTCCAGTCGAATGATACCTATTGCATTTTTCGTGCATTAATTAGCCACGGAGTTACATCGAGTGCTGCGTTTTTTTTCCCTGACTGTACATATAATTAGAACGTTTAAACTTGCAAGTGATATATTTTTCGGAGTTTAATCTTATACCAACGTATATAATACCCTTACGTATTCAAGAATATTTTCGTATATTGCATACATGGAGGAGCCTGTAAAAACTTTATACATTTTTAATATTTTCCATACTACACTTGGTAAATAATTTGTTAATTTAGATTAATCTATTACTGTGCACAAAATGTTTAAGAAAAGCTGCATTAAAAATGCGCAGGGCAAATAACAGATATTTGTGATCAGTTGCACTTAAAAAACTATGTATTTGCATTCCATATCACTGTAATTTGTAAGAAAGTTGAAGAGCTTAAAGAGGAAAACAATGAAACCAAATATTTTGTTTAAGACGGGTCTCTTTTGTCATTGTAAAGAACATATTTCTTTCAGTGTACAGCATTTTTTAAAAGAATTGATCTTTTTAATGTAAGAGAAATCTGATAGTTAACTTAAATTTATGAATTTTTAGAGATTCTTATATAAAAAATTTTATTATGAGAGGTAACTATTTAAGATTAATCAATCTTATATATTTGATAGTTTGTGAATGTGAAGAAAACGCAAAATGTAGTTTTAACCTAGATGGAGAAAAAGAATGTGTTTGTAATGCAGGATATAAGAGAAAAGATGGAGTTTGCACACGTAAGTTTCTTTCAAGTTTCTTTTCATATAAAGTTAAACGATATACAAGTGAAAAGACCATGAAAAATTTATTCTTTTTCACTTCTTATCTTTGCTAATTTAAAAATTTAAAGAAATTGCAGCACATTAATAATATATGATTTATAGAGTAGACGACTCCATGAAAAGTACCTGAACACATAATTTCTGCTTTTTATTTAATTTTTATTTTTTTTTTGTTAATGAGATATACGTTTAAATTTTATTTTTTCTTTCATGAGGTTTTTTTTTTTTTTTTTTTTTTTTTTTCGTTTTAAAAATATACACTCCTTGCGATTCTTTTTTATAAGGAGACAAGTAAGTTTTATCGGGTATATAAAAAGCAAGAAATAACCATGACGTTACTTTAATGACTCAAAACCGAATAACTTTAGAAGGTGTCACTGTTCACATATGGATACTAATGCCTTAACCAGATATTGCAGCATGTAAAAGAATTTTACATACCATCTGTAGCAAAAAAAAAATAATAATCATATATAACTTTCGTGAATGTGAAATATTGGGCTTAGAGAATCGCCGAGATGGTTAACTAGATCTAATTAAAGGAACGTTAAATTTTTTATGTGAGTTTTTCAACATTAAAACATTATTAGATAAATAAACTAATGTAAACGTACATGTTTAACATTAATGTGTATATAATTGTAAACTTGTTTACATCTAAAATTCAGGTTTGTTTTTAGTATAGTATCATTATTGATATTTTTGTATTAATGTATGGTGTCTTACAGTAATATTATGTATCGTAATTGCAAAACTTTTGCCATGAATATGCATATTTTTAGGTTCATACAATGTATAATTTCCATTTATTAATATCACATGTCATACACGGGCAAAAAGGACTCTGGTATTTGCAAAGAAAATAAGTGAACGTACAACATACAATTTTTGCGAAAGCTGTATCAGATAGATAAAAATTTTCTTCAGTTTTTTAAAATTTACAGTGTTTAAGGAAATTAGTTTTGAAAATATGGGAAATAAAAATTTTTAAGTTTTTGCTTAATTTTTAAAATCACAGAATACATAACTTTTTTTGAATTTTCAAAATTAAAAGCGTGCAGCGAATTACTTTTACAATCTTAATTTTATTTTAGACATTCTTTATATTTTTCTAATGCATGATTTTCTCTGTAAGTAATAATATAGGTTTTGAAAAGCTATTTTACTTCAAATTTTTAGTCTGTTACATGGAAACCAGAAAACACAAAGGACGTTTAATACCGAGAGAAGTTTAATATATTTAATAAATTCTTATATGTTATTAAACGTTAGATACATTATATACTAGAGAACGTTTGAGATGCATAAAATACGCGGTCTCATGCACTGTCTCAGAAACATATTATTTTTATTGACGAATCTTTTTTTACAAAGACGAAAAATTGTTCCAAGTCGAATGCAAAATTTAATTAAAGGCATATTTGTTAGAAAAAAAAATCAGAAAAGAAATTTCATATATGCAGCAATGGAAGAAAAATCGACTTGTTTTAAAAAAAAAAATAATATTTAGGCAAGTTATTTCTAAAAAATATTGAATATACTGTAAAATATATATATATATATATGTGGGAAGTCTGATGGCGCTGTCTCTGATGCTTATCTTTGAGCGAGATGACGGACGGGAGTCAGTTGAGATCTGGCTGCAGTGGAGATCGGTTGGGGTTGGGACCGTCAGCGCGAAGGCTGACAGGCCCATTTTCTGCTAATTAGAGCTTGTTGTGCTCTTGATAAGTGTGTAGAGCCATGGGGGGCTCATTACTTCATTTTAACTATTTGATAGCACTCTGTTTTTGTGTATATAAGTACGAGTAGGTGCTTAAATGTTGTTTTGTTACGGTTATACTGATCAAGAGAGTTTGTTATGTGCTAAGTCTCGAAACCAGCTGTTGGATAATTATGCAAATTCTTCTATTATCACTTTTTTCTTTGTGTATCCTTGTGTATGTGTTTCGTAATAAATGTGTAGTCATCTAAGTCGCAATTCATCATTGCCCCACCCCTAGACACCCAGCCAAGATTCTACAAGTGGGGACTCTGCCGCGATATTACCACCAACAAGTTATAAAAGGTAACTGTTATTGTTATATATTTATCATTCTGTTTGATAATAAATAATAATGATTAATGCATAAATTGAGAAAAGAGTTTGAGTTACTATTTTGAATTAGAAATTAATGGTGAAATATTTTTTGAGAACACTTTTGGTTTCAATGTCTGATGAAATAAAATAAATATATTACTTGAGAAGGATGAATAGAAATAAGAATTATGATTGAAAAAATATTCTGAATAATCATTTAGTATTTTGCTTATTACTGTTTTCAATATTATTTTAACAATATTATTTTAAAACGAAAGTGATAACAATTATTAAATAGAGAACAATAATGATAATGGTGATATTATATGAAATATGTGTAATAATTAAGAAATATATAAGATGATCTAAATATTCTGTTGTATAATACAAATTGTTCTGCATGTGGTTATTTAAAAACCATGATAATTTTGATTTGAGAACAAAAAGCATAGAATCAATTTTAAGAAATATGTTCTCATTTTGTTTTGTTTCTATTTAAGTATGATATTAATTTGGTTGAAATATTGAAATATTTTCTGGTATAAGTAATTATTTAGAGTTATAATGGCCCAAAACGTGTTACAAGGTATTAGAAAAGCCGATTTAAGAACAATTGCTGAAGAATTAGGCCTAACTGTTCCGGCGGAAGCTAAGGTACTTGAAATCAAAACTTTGATTGAGAGTTCTGATATTTATAAAAATGATTTAGAATTTGTTAGAGGTGTTATTAAAATGTTAGTAGAAGAACAAAAGTTGAAATCTGTAGAAGAACAAACCAAAATTGAGATAGAAAGAATTAAATTATCCCAGTTAGAAAAAGAAATAGAGTTACAGAATTTAAAGTTACAGGCTGCAGCAAATAATTCTAGTAATAATGTTGAGCAATCAAATTCAGAAACTACTTCACAATCATTAGAAAATTTAATTAGAAGTATTCGAACATTAACCATTTCAGTACCTGAGAAACCGGAAGCTTTGCACTTATTTTTTCAATCCCTTGAAAAAGCATTCGTTTCTAAAAATGTACCGTCTAAATTCAAATCGGAAATATTGATTAATTTATTGGGAGATAAATGTAATCAGGTTCTTGCGTACGTAACCACCGAAGAAATTAACGACTATGAAAAAGTTAAGGAATTAATTTTAAGACAATTTCAACCAACGCCGCGTGAATGTTTAAGTAATTTTAAAAATGCGTTCCGTAATCCTTCAGAATCTCATGTCCAATTCGCTTCACGTCTAAGCGCTTCTTTTGATTACTATTGTAGATTGAGAGGGGTTAACGACGTTAAGCAATTGTGTGATCTTATAGTTTCCGATAAATTATATGAAACGTTGGATTCTAGAACTAAGGAACATATTAGTGTTCGAGAAGGTCAAAATTGGTTTAAACCCAACGAATTAGGTCGGGAGTGTGATTTATTCTACTCTTCTAGAGGGAAATCGTTAATTGAAACTAATAATAATACGCGAAACGACAGTTCAGAGAATAAACGGTTTGTAAACAAAACTCCTTTTAGAAAGACACATTATAATAATAAAGATCCTATAGTACGTAATTCGGTATCTAATCAAACTCACGAAAAGCATGAAAGAATGTGTTACATTTGTGGTGCAAAAGGGAAAACATTTCATTTCGCTAGAGTGTGTCCTAAACGTATTTCGGAAAAAAAAGAATTCCGTGAAAATCTTCCAACGAATTCAGTAGTTCAATCCGAAACAAGTCCGATTAACCTAATTGTTAATGAGCTCGAATAAGTTGATATTTTAGTGGATGATATTCCACTTAAAGGGTTGAAAGATTCAGGTTCTTCGATTCTAATTGTAAATAAAAATAGCATTCCACAGACTAAAAATGTTATTTCTTCAACCACTCTAGTTAGCTGCTTTAATGAAAAGAAAGATGCAAATCTGACTGAATTTAAAATATCTTTACCTAATCATGATTCAATAAATGTAATCGGTGCTTTATGCAACAATTTGACATGCGACGTAATTCTGCCTGGTAATATCTTTCATATTTTGAAACAACAAAATAAAGAGGAAGCAGATGTTTCGAATTCCAGCGACGTAGTAGGGGGGGAAGATAGTTTTCTGAGTTCGGGGGAAAGCAATTTCGATGAAGCAAATGAGTGTTCTTTTCCTGTATTCGATCGAAAGGAAAATGAAATAGATTCTTTTTTTTCAAATATGTGCAATTTTTCAGAAGAAGAAAAATTCGATGTCAGTTATATTTTAGATAAGCCGTTAAAAGAGAGGTTAAGCGAGTTAATAAAAAGTTATAAGCCAGTTAAAACAAAAAGTACTGATTTAAAAATGTCCATTATTTT
>CAWVNO010002603.1:0-24689 GCA_963930645.1 Salticus scenicus | reverse complement strand
GTCTGATGATATACCAGTGTGTTTACGCTCTCGCAGATTATCATTTGTGGAGAAATCAGAGGTGGACAGACAAATTGACCAGTGGTTAAAAGATGGTATAATTAGAGAAAGTACATCAAATTATTCTTCGCCAATAGTGGTGTGTAGGAAAAAAGATGGAGGAATAAGGTTATGCTGTGATTATCGTGCTTTAAATAAGAAAATAATTAAAGATAAATACCCGTTGCCAAATATTGAAGATTTATTTGATAGATTAGGGGAGGGTAAAGTTTTTTCGACACTAGATTTAAAGAATGCGTTTTTACAAGTTGATGTAGAGGAAAAAAGTAGGAAATATACAGCTTTTGTGACCGATAATGCCCAGTATGAGTTTCTAAAAGTTCCCTATGGATTATGTAATAGTCCCTTAGTATTTCAAAGATATGTAAATTATGTGTTTAAAGACTCATTAAAAGATGGTACTGTAATTATTTATTTAGATGATATAATTATTCCATCTAAAGATGAGAATGAAGGCTTAGATAAATTAAAACGTGTGTTAGAAACGGCATCAAAATTTGGTCTAGAGTTAAATTTAAAGAAATGTCAGTTTTTGAAACGTAAGATCGATTTCTTAGGTCACATAATTGAGAATGGCACGATTAAACCCTCAGTAGAAAAAACTCTTGCAGTCCAAAATTTCCCAGAACCCCGTAATGCTAGGGAAGTGCAGAGTTTCTTAGGTTTAACGGGTTACTTTAGAAAATTTATTCGTTCATATGCCAACATAGCAAGACCACTCAGTGACTTATTACGTGCTTCCACTCCATTTAAATTCGAGCAAGAGCAGAAATTAGCTTTTCAAAAGCTGAAAGACATTTTATCTAATACGCCTGTCTTACATCTTTTTAAACAAGGCTGTAAGTTAGAAGTTCATAGAGATGCGTCTAAATTAGGATTCGGTGCAATCCTATTACAACAAGATGACGATGGACAGTACTATCCAATCCATTATATGAGTAAAAAGACCTCTGTACAAGAAGAAAAATACTGTAGTTATGAGTTAGAAGTGTTAGCGATAGTAGAAGCCCTTAAAAAATTTAGGAACTATTTATTAGGTAGTAAATTTAAAATTTATACTGACTGTCAAGCGTTCACTAAAACTTTAGATAAACGTGAATTGACACCTAAGGTAGCCAGGTGGTCTTTCCTGCTACAGGAATTCGACTACGAAGTAGAACATCGACCTGGTAAACAAATGCAGCATGTTGACGCGCTTAGCAGACACCCTGTAATGACTGTAACAACTGATACCCTTACTCATCGTATTGCTACTGCTCAAGAAAATGATGAGTTTATCAACACTATGAAATCTCTTTTACAACAGAACCAAAATGACGAATATGTGTTAAAAAATAATGTTTTATATAAAGTGTTAAATGATAGGGATGTACTAATTGTCCCAGAGATCATGCAAATCGAGGTCGTAAAGAAATGTCATGCCTTAGGACATTTTTCGGTTAATAAAACTGAAGAGTTAGTTAAACGAGAATATTACTTTCCTAATATGAAAAAATGTATAGATAATGTTGTAAAAAGTTGTGTAGAATGCATACTTGTAAATAAGAAACAGGGAAAAGGAGAAGGTTTTTTGAACCCTATCCCTAAAGGAGATATACCATTATCCACGTATCACATCGATTTTGTGGGTCCATTACCAACCACTAACAAAAACTACAATCATATTTTTACAGTCATCGATGGATTTAGTAAATTTTCGTGGCTATACCCGGTTAAATCCACTTCTTCAGCAGACGCCTTGCAAAAATTAAAACAGCAAGCTGCTATTTTTGGTAACCCCGCAAGAATAATATCTGATCGTGGACCTGCGTTCATATCTAAGGAATTTGCAGATTACTGTAAATCAGAGGGAATCGAACATGACACCATCACAACTGGAATCCCAAGAGGGAATGGTCAAATTGAGAGACTTCATCGAACAATCATTCCTGTATTATCCAAGTTATGTATAAATGACCCTAACAAGTGGTACAAGTTTGTTGAGGCTGTTCAGAGAACTATTAATTCCACCACATCGAGAAGTACCAAAAGAACTCCTTTTGGATTACTCACTGGAGTAACAATGAGAAAGAAAGAAGATAAGAGAATACTTGAACTTCTCGAGGAGGAAAGGATAAATTCCATGCTTGATAATCTTAACACCATTCGTGAAGAAGCAAGAAAAAACATTCTTAAGATTCAAGAAGAAAATCGCCGATGTTACAACAAGAAGAGAAAGAAAGCCCATGTATATAAAATTAATGATCTAGTTGCGATCCAGCGAACTCAGTTTGGAACCGGCATGAAACTAAGACCAAAATTCTTAGGTCCTTATAAAGTTGTGCGAGTAAAGACTAAAGACAGATATGAAGTCGAGAAGATAGGTGATCACGAAGGACCTATACATACTAGTACTTCTGCAGACCATATGAAATTATGGTCCACAAACTAAACTAAAATCCCATAACATGGACTGATAAACTTTAAAGAAAAAGTTAGCTGTGAATTTTTATGTACATAATTTTTTTTAATGTCTGTTTCTCTTTTTTGTTTTTTTTCTTTTTAATTGTATTTTGCAGATATCCTTTGGTACCCCAGGCTGGTTTCCGGTGAGGTCACCGCAACATCAGAATGGCAGAGCGTTGTGGGAAGTTCCTTGCACAGCCGACAGATGGCGCTGTCTCTGATGCTTATCTTTGAACGAGATGACGGACGGAAGCCAGTTGAGATCTGGCTGCAGTGGAGATCGGTTGGGACCGTCAGCGCGAAGGCTGACAGGCCGATTTTCTGCTAATTAGAGCTTGTTGTGCTCTTGATAAGTGTGTAGAGCCATGGAGGGCTCATTACTTCATTTTAACTATTTGATAGCACTCTGTTTTTGTGTATATAAGTACGAGTAGGTGCTTAAATGTTGTTTTGTTACGGTTATACTGATCAAGAGAGTTTGTTATGTGCTAAGCCTCGAAACCAGCTGTTGGATAATTATGCAAATTCTTCTATTATCACTTTTTTCTTTGTGTATCCTTGTGTATGTGTTTCGTAATAAATGTGTAGTCATCTAAGTCACAATTCATCATTGCCCCACCCCCTAGACACCCAGCCAAGATTCTACATATACATATAAATTTGAGTGTTGAAAGGTACATTTAATTTAATAGATTTGTTTATATTCTTTGTTTATTTAAGTTATTTTTCCTGTAAACACGCTTGAGTGAGGGGAAACCGGAAATTATAAATTCAAATATGTTCGCTGAAAGTACACATTTGTATTAAAAAAAATATGAGATAAAAATACCTTTTTATATACCACATTTTCAAATTTTCTTTTTAATTCTATAAACGCTACGGAAGGCAACGGGAATCTGAAACAATTGTTTGTAAGTATTGAAAAACTCCATTGGTATCGGATTTTGAGCTGTTGTAAAAGTTTCAAATGGCTAGCTAGCCGGGACGTTATTTAAAATTCGATTGCAAGATTTGTAGTGGTCAAACAAACAAACAAACGAGCGAGAATCCAAGCTATTAAAAACGAGGTAAGATATGGATGTGAGCTTCAATAATTTTGCTGCCGACTGCATTATTAGTAATTTTTTTAATGTGTTATTATTATGTAATTTATTATTTACATAATGGTTTCATTATGATATTTATTTATAACTTCGTGTAACGCAATTATCGGATCTTGTGGATTCCTGATCAGTAATGATTAGTAATAAATTCGTAATACTGATGTGTACATTGCCTAAAAGAATGTGTTTAAAAAGGTACAACAGACTATTTCTAAAAGATAAGTTGAAATTTTGAAATGTTCCTTTAACTTAATAAATTTATTTATATTCTCTGTTTATTCAAGAAATTTTTTCGGAAAACACCTTCAGTGTGGGGAAATCGAAAATCAAAAATTTAAACATGCAAACAGAAAGTACTCACTTGTAATAGAAATAAGTATTTGATTTGCTACTTTGTTGACAATTTTTATGTACAGTCGAGGGAAAAAAAAGCTGTTATCTGTAAATGTAGAAAAATAAAACTAAGATCCTACAAAATTTAGAGAAAATTTTACTATTCCACACCGGAAATATTGCGAGAAAAAAGTGTTATAAATATTAATAAAAATTTTGACACATTTGCAGTACCTTAATTATCCTGAGTTCAGTTTTTTTAGTTATGTATATACTTCAGTACTTCTTTAGATAATTTTAGGTATATTTAAATGCATAACGCTTACGATTAGTCAGACAGGACGCTTTAAGAAACTGCGATATTTTTCAATTAAAAAGTGTCTGTCATGGATATACGGATCACAAATAAAGCTTAATTTTTTCCCCTAGTTGTGAAATAACATACGAATTGAAATAATATAGATACATATGTACAGTCACCCCCAAAAAAAACGCCACCCCGCACCTAATTTTGCCGTGAATTATCGTAGAAACATTTGACTGGTACCGATCGATTTGTAATAATGTCTAGTTTATAACGGTATAGTTAAATTTTGCCTAAGGGGTCGTCTACATATTAAAACTGGCATTAACTTCATTTTCTTCAATAGCAACCCCTATTTTTGACTTCATATTCAGATTTCTGAGATCAGGCGGTTCGAAAAACATACCTATTTATATACCTTAAATCAATTTTAAATAGAATTACACATGAAAATGTATTAGGGGTCCGTCTATACATTTAGAAAATATAAATCACGATCTACCACCCCGTATACATTATTTATTAAGTTTCACAAAGGAAAAAAATTTCAGAAATGTTAATTATAAAATAAAAAAAATGACTAATTCACAGAACTTTCTGAGTTAGTTTATGAATTAAAAGATTTTTATTGGTTTCTATTGATTAAACATCAGATAGTTCACTTCATACGAAGAAAATTAAATAGCTTGAATAGATATTAAAATATATATATAAAAAAAAAAAAAAAAAAAAAAAAAAAAGATGAATGGTTTAAATTTGTTTGAAAATTCAAAATTATTTTAACTCAACCTGCCGTATAATTGTCTGAAACGGCGGCACTCAACCTGGTTCCCACGGCCGTTTCACAGTGACAATGGGAGTTTGTTCTGATACTGCAGTACTTTCATTTTCTTTAATTGTCTTTTTTAAAATATTAAAACAAATTTTTTTTTTATTATTTTTATTTTTTTTTAATTAATTGTTATTATTATTTTTTCATGACATTATTAAAAACTTTTACATAAATCTCCACGATATTCTTTTGCTTTTATATTTTATAATGTATAGCAAATTAATATGCAAAATAATAAATCCTGCTACTTAATGGGATGTTCTAAAATTCTACACTTTAACACAGATACCGAAGTGGACGGTGGGTGTAGAAAGGCTGACTACCTTTAATCTAAATCTTCACTTGAAAAGGTCAAAATATTACATAACTCTTTTTTTTTTTTAAGGAAAAAAGAAGAAGATAAGGAGGAGAAGGAAAGATGAAAACGAATATAAAGCATATTAAACGTTAATACCCTTTAAACACTGGAAAAAGGCGGGGTTTTGTATTGTGTGTCATTTGGGAGCTGTAGAGTGCCAGAAAATTACTTTATGTAATAAAACTTTTCATTTAAAGGGTATTTAAAGCAGCATTATATTTAATACATAGACTATTCAGAAAAAAAAGTACCATTCATCTGGTTCATGAAAAATAAAGAACATTTTCTGGCATTGCTCTATGTATATACATTCTTGGCAACCTATCCCGGAAGAGTACTGGTCCCGCCCCTTTCCGTACTTTTTTTTCACATCAGTCTTTTTAGAGCCGTGTCAGCCATCGGTGGCTGACACTGATCTTTATATTTAGGCTAAGTCAGCCGGCAGTGTAAAATATGATATAAAACTACAGAACTTACATAGTTTTAAGTAATTACTGACAATTTATTTAAAATTTACTTCATGTTTTTTTTGTTTTTTTTTAATAGGATTTTTATAGGATTATATCGTTAAGGCCTAATGGAGTTTATTGAAACTCGATAAACATAACACGCTTCTAAGCAGCACGTGTGGCCTGAATGGGATTTCCATAAGAATACGCGTGGCGCTCAGTGAGTTAATCGTAAATGTATTTGAAGTTAATTACTCTAAAAATTAAATTGTGTACACAAAGGGGCGGGAACTAACAATGTTACGGGTTAGGTTGGCAAGTATGCATATATATTTTGCTTGATTTATAAAAATTTATAACACATTTTCTTCTTTTTTTTTTAGTATTTTGTGTTTATATCTCTCATTAAAAATAAATACAATATTCATATATAAACATTTCCATACAGTAATGTATATAAACATATTGATTAAAGAAGATTTGTTGATATTATATAATTATTCTTCTATCTGTATAGTATATTAACACAAATATATTTTGTAAATTTCGCAGCATCGAAAAACAGCAACATAGCTTCCATATCAAGGCTTAATGTAAATAGCTTCCATATCAAGGCTTAATGTAAATAGGACGTAAGCGTACTGTAGCTAGTGTTGAAATTTGAAAAAAAAGAAAAAAAAAAAAAAAAAAAGAATAACAGTGGGCTAAAAATACGCCGGAATAAATTAAAATGTTGTTTATTCTGGTTTTAGTCAGGTGATATCACTCGTGCTAAATAGCTGGATCCGCCCTCTCTTAAGCTCAGGTTCAGCTCATCATAAAAATATTGTTTTTAATATCTGCCGCACCAAAATGTTCAAAACACAAATGCCAATTTTCATATATTTTGAAATCTTCCCGTTTCAACTTTAAAAGCATTTAGATTAATTTATTTTATTTTGAATTTTTAAATTTAGATGTTTAAAGTCTTTTAAATGAAATTTCAGGATTCTGTAAGATCAATATCTATATATTTGAAAGTAATAAGACAATTCCTTTGTTTTAAATTTTTATTCCATAATAACTATGACTTTGATTTCGTGATTAGGAAATTGAAAATAAATACTATTGAGCTATGTTCCAATAATAGATCTTATAAACTTAAAAAAAAAAAAATAATAATAATAATAAAGCAATTTTTCACTATTTGATTCTGTATTAAAAAACTTTTAATAGAAATTTGATATTTTATTATGTTACATTATGGGATAAATTTTAAATAATACAAAGCTTACAAACGGTACAGTAACCAAATGCAAATATGTCACAACAAAATTAAACAGAAAATTCATGGTAAAAAATCTTTTTAAAATTATTAAATATTCATAATAATAATAATAAAACGATTGTCGAATGCATAATTGCTGTTTCATGCAATCAGTTTCGCTGTACCGTGTTTTCTAAAACAGGATATTTAACTAGAGGTGTACGTACTCTTGAATATTGAAATGCGAAAAAAAGTGTAACAGGGTTAAAATAGAATTTTAGCAGCGAAAAACTAGAAAAAGATATTTAATACTTATGACGAAAGACTTAACATATTAGGATCGGATATATTCTTCTCTTGTACCGTAAGCCACGCCTTTTCATAATTTTTCTAAAACTTTATAATATAAAGCAAAATAATTTTGCATATTTGTAATTAAATCATTTAAGTTTTGTCTTCAATAATTGATATAGTAAATACTATTGTGATTTATGCATACCAGCGTCACATATTGAGTCAAATAGGAATATGCAAATTTGTCTTTTTTTTTTAAATAGTGTTTCAGCGAATCAGAGGCGGGGGCTTCTTTTCTTTTGAAATTCTTTCACAATCCCTCGCCTACATTGTGATAACTTTACAAAAATATGACAATTTGTATAATAAACATCGAAATATTGCTTAGGAAACAATAAAAATAACATAAAGGTAAATTAAAATAGTTTTCCGTCAAATTATATACAAACATTTACTTATAGAGGATACAGATTGTAACAAGTGACGGCCCCCCTAACATGAATAAAAAGTGAAATATCACTGTAACTCAAAAAATAATGTTAGGAACGAGCTGTAAATTTGGAAACCCATGTTTTTGATGATGCCCGTTCTATTCGTGCAAAAATTAACATAGGTCATAATTCATAATTTTTTCAAATATGAATTTATTAATAATTTTCATAATTCAAAAAATGTGTTTTTAGCAAAATTTTGCATGGAATATGTTTGGGTCACTTCATTCTAACGAATAAAAAAAACAGAGTTTAAATATCATAATTATTTCGGAAGATATGATTTAATGTTTGTCACATTCATTTAACATTAGCACCCCCAAACTTTGACAGCTTATAACTCTATGCAAAATTGAGCGAAATATATATACTATACCATTTTCCGTGATGATTTGATCCAAATAATTCAAATAAATTATAAAAAATGGGGGTTACCATTGAAAAAAATGAAGTTGATGTCAGTTTTAATATGTAGACGACCCCCTAAGTAAAATCTAACTGGAACATTATAAACTAGACGTTATTACAAACTGATTGGTACCAGTCGCATGTTTCTACGATAATTTATGGCAAATTAGGTGGGGGGGGGGAGGGTGGCGTTTTTTTTTGGGTGACTGTACAACAACGCATAAAGTAAATCTTTTCAGATAAATTATTGCAAGGTTTCATGAAGTAAATATTATACAATTTTAATCGCACTTACCAGTTTTGTGTCAGAGTTGAGCTCTTTGGAACTGTACGACTTGTTTTATAATTTCGATGAAACTATAATTTCTTCGTTAACGTTTTTGCGACAGGAAATGTAGATTCCCGTCATTTGAAAATCTGTAACTCTCTTAGTAGGGGTTCCTTTTATAATTTGTGTGTTACTTACTTCTTACTGTACCCAGTGTCAATATTTTTGCAATAAAATATACTATGGATAGAAATATATTGATTAGAAAGAATATAATTATAATGTATATCCCTTTTTAATAAATTGTGAGTACAGAAAATTTGTTCTGAAATACTTATATTTTGAGAGAATAACGCTTGTAGTCGGACTTTACTGTCAAAAAGACAAAATGCTGTGGTCGCAAAAGTGTTATTATATATTTATAAAAGTTAAAATATGTTTTAAAAAATATATACAGTTAAAATAAAAATATTTATAAAATTTTAAAGACTAAACTATCTTTAAATTAATTATCCCCCTTCCCTACAATATATATATATATATATATATATATATATATATATATATATATATATATATATATATATATATATAATAAAGCAATATACGAAGTAAAAGATTAAGCCTTGAACTACGACAGCAGTTAAGAGATGATTTTACAAGACTGTCTTGCATTCCAATTCCGTTCTTTGTTTTATTATTATTATTTACGATTTTTACATTCAACATATTTTTCTATTTTAAACAGTAAACGAGGGCTATTCAGATATTTTTTTTTCTTCTAGTGCATATGTGCCAACATTCAAATTGATATTCCTTTGTATGATTAGCCACAATTTCTTTTTTAATGCAATATTATTTTGAAATACTTTCCGTCTTATTTGAACGTAATTGCATTTGGAGAATCTTAATTGTCAAATTTACTGGTGTGAGAAAAAGGTCGGGACTATCAACACTTCGATATACTAATTAGGAAGTTGGCAAGTATGCTAGTGTTCGTTTAAAGGATTCAAAATTTATCACCAGTAATCGATGATGTAAATAACACTTGTGTATATTTTTGTCAACGTAAAATAAGGGTTTTAACACGAATACTCAAAGTCACATTTACTTTTCTATTCTGCAATGTTTTCTTTGGAAGAACGATGAAAGGCGTGGCTTTAAAAAAACAGGAATTCTAATGCTAAACTAATGTCTAAAAATCACAATTTTTGTTTCATTCCTTTGCGTTAGATGTTGTTTTTATATAATTTGACGCCTAAATAAAAAATAAAAATATTTTGTTCAATTTTCTCTGTAATGTTTTAAGATTTGCTTCGTTATCTCATGCAAAACTTTATAAGACAGGGCCCCTGAAGCATTCGAAAAGGAAGATATATTTATATCACGAAAACTAATAACTGGAATGAGTTGCAAACACCCACACCCATAGTTTTTTAGCATTACTATTCATTTTATGTAAAACTTAACATAGGTCATAATTCATAATTTATATGAATATGAATTTATTAATATTTTTCAGGATTAAAAATATTTTTCAGATTCAAAAGTAATGATGGATTATGTTTGGGTTTTCTTGCTGAACCTCCTGAAAAAAAAAGATCAAGTTATTTTTTGTGAAGATATTAATAAAAGTTTTAAATATGAATTTAACATTAGCACCTTCAAACTTTTAACGCTTAAACTTCTATTAAAAAATATAAGTAAAATATACAACCAATATACTTTTCCGCATCGTCGCGACCCCAGGAATTCAAATATAAAATAGAAATAGGATGTTACCATTGAAAAAAAATCAAAGTTGGTTCGCGTTTTATTATGTAGACGACATCGAATTCAAAATTTCACTTCATTTTCTGAAAGTACTAACAATTCCCAGTCGAACCATACCTATTGCATTTTCCATGCATTGATTAGAAACGGAGTTACATCGAGTGCTGCGTTTTTTTTTTTTTTCCCTCGACTGTGCATATAATTAGAACGTTTAATCTTACAAGTGATATATTTTTTGAAGATTAATCTTATGCAAATGTATATAATACCCTTACGTATTCAAGAATATTTTCGTATATTGCATACATGAAGCAATTCTGTAATAACTTTATATATTTTTAATATTTTCGACGCTACACTTGGTAAATAATTTGTTAATTTAGATTAATCTATTACTGTGCACAAAATGTTTAAAATAAGCTGCATTAAAACTGCGCAGGGATCATAACAGAGATTTGTGATCAGTTGCACTTAAAGAACTATGTATATGCATTCCATATGATTGTAATTTGTAAGAAAGTTGAAGAGCTTAAAGAGGAAAACAATGAAACCAAACATTTTGTTTAAGACAGGTCTCTTTTGTCATTGTAAAGAACATATTTCTTTCAGTGTACAGCATTTTTTAAAACAATTGCTCTTTAGTGTAAGAGAAATCTGACAGTTAACTTAAATTTATGAATTTTTAGAGATTCTTATTTTAAAAAAGTTTATTATGAGACGTAACATTTCAAGATTAATCAATCTTTTATATTTGATAGGTTGTGAATGTGAAGAAAACGAGAAATGTAGTTTTAACCTAGATGGAGAAAAAGAATGTGTTTGTAATGCAGGATACAAGAGAAGAGGTGGATTTTGCACACGTAAGTTAGTTTCAAGTTTCTTTTCATATAAAGTTAAACGATATACAAGTGAAAAGACCATGAAAAATTTATTCTTTTTCACTTCTTATCTCTGCTAATTTAAAAATTAAAAGAAATTGCAGCACATGAAAAATATATGATTTATAGAGTAGACGACTCCATGAAAAGTACCTGTATACATAATTTCTGCTTTTTATTTAATTTTAATTTTTTTTGTTAATGAGATATACTTATAAATTTTCCGTTCAACAAAATAAAAATTTCAATTAGATCATAATATTTTTTTGACGCGAGATTTTGTCCCGCGAAATTATGTCCGGATCCCCTTTTTGGATAATTAAACTTTTTGAACAGACGAGAACATTTCTGGTGTGAAATGTTCTTTCGATGAAACTGTTAAAGAGGCAGTATGTGAATGCAGGAATATTGAGGAAATATTTGACAAAAAGCTTTTATTTGTAGAAGTAAGTGTAGAAATTTAGATTACGGCAGAATAACTACATTTTCCTTATAGAAATGTACATTTGTTTGTTTTATTTTAAGCATTTCCTTTTGTTCTAGAATCCAGTATGTAGGGTAGGCAAAAGTAACTCACGTATTTTAAACTTAAAATAAATTCAAGTATGCGGCACACGAGAAGGCGATTCGCATTTGAATAGCTATAGTTAAATGTTTAGTTTAAACAAATGAAAAAAAAAAAAAAAATTAAATATTTTGCACAGAGATGGCGTGGTGTCTTCTGTGTGTTTAGAAAGCATTTTTTCATGTTCGCTATGTTAACCTAGATTGCAAGTCTGAACATTTTCAGAATTTTTCTTGTTGGACTCTTGGATTATAGTACAAGCTTACGTGTGTCAGAGACTTAAAAAGCGAAGACGCGGACAAAGCATCTAATCCACGCTCTTACGTGTTGAATGCTTTTAAACGAGTGATTTCAAATGAATAAATGCTTGTAAGTGATTCAAGTTTTAAATGTTTCACATATTGAAATAGTTTACAAATTTAAAAGTAAATTATTTTAAATTACTACTTTAGGTATTTGATATTTTAGCTGTTCTTTTCATATATTACGCCCTTTATGAAAAATTTTGGAACATCTTTTGCTCAAAAAAGGTTTTAATTGCGTTATGGACTTTTGATTAACCCTGTATTTTAAATCCAATACTGTATTTCTGTATTGCATGTTTTCCAAACTAAAATTAGTATATTACAAATGATTTTAATTTTTTAAGAATAAATAACAGAACAAGATTGTAATAAGATACATTAATTATAATATAAAGCATATTTATAAAAAAATAACAACAGAATTTATGCATCAGCCCAGTTCATGTCAGGGAATGTAAGGGAGATGTATATTTTAAATCACTCAACAGCAATCTGATAAAGTTCCGGGCAGTACTGATATTCTAACTTATCTAAATTTAGTACGTTTTCACTATTTTATTAAATATATGAATTCATAAAAAAATGTAAGCTTCTGATGTAAAATTGTAATATGTATCTAAAATCCCTTACACAATCTATAATTTAATAATAAAAAAAACTATTTCACGTAGGAAAGCCTGTTTTCCACAATGATTTCTAAAATGAAAAGATTAACAATAAAAATGTTTTAACGAATATATAAAATACATATAAGTTTCATTTGATTTATTGCAGTCTATAGATGTTTAAACGCAACTTACCCGCAATTTCTGACATTGACGTAATGCATTTGAGATTTCTTGGGTGTCCCCCAAAACGTACCAATTGCTTGATCTCAACGAAAAGTTTAGTGTAGCATCCCTACATGATACACATTTAGAACATTAAATTTGGACATTTTTATACTTCGTTTTTGAGATATGCGGATGACAGACATACACACTCACACAGACCAACTGATAAAAACATGATTATCGGATTAAGGAAACCTCGAAAAGTGTAGATATAACAAAAAAGAAATTTCGAAAATCTGACCAAACGCATCACTTTCCGTACTTTATGAGTAACAGAAATGATTAGTCTGGGTGATCACTGACCCGAATTTTTGAACATTGCATTTCTTTAACATAAAGATACATTGTGCATTAAGTCGTAAGATCAATAAAGTAAAATAAAAGAGTTCAATCTGCTTAAAAAAAAAAAGCTGTCCTATTGTAATTTTTTCGTAATACCAAACGCGAAATTGACTTCCTAAAAACACCCAAGCGGAAGTCCAAATGTAAAGAATTGTTGCATGCAGTAGAGACATGGATACGAGATATTCTAGAAGTCTGCGGAAATCAAAAAACATGTTTTGATTGAGTTCAAAGCATTAAAAAAAATTTTTTTTTACTTTTAAAGTGCTATAATAAAGAGAAATTCTCTTTCTTTTCATTTAAATATAAAGGCCAAACAGATGGTTAAATCGTGCTAGTTTATAAGTAATAACAGGTGACAATGTAACTGTTAATAAAGTATTTGTTTTATAAGTTTTTGAGTAAATGTGAACATGTTCCTTTTTAATTGTTTTTTTTATAACCTTATAGTTGGTGGTTTATTATTTGCTAATTTTCTATAATTTTAACTCCTTGTGATAAAAAGAACAACTGTAAAAATGGTGGAATACGTGATGAAAGCGGGGACAAAAACTTTTGTACATGTAAAAAAGGAACAAGTGGAATCTACTGGGGAACAATTAAAGGGTGTGTGGATATATCAACTTTTTGTGGCGACGAAAACATTTCTGGGGCGAAATGTTCTTTCGATGAAACTCTTGAAGAGGCAGCATGTGAATGCAGGAATATTAAGGAAATGTTTGACAAAAAAACTTTCATGTGTACAAGAAAAGTAGAACTTCAGATTACGACAGAATAACTACATTTTCCTTGTAGAAATGAACAGTTGTTTGCTTTATTTTAAGCATTTCCGTTTGTTCTTGTATCCAGTATGTAGGGTAAGCAAAAGTAACTCGCGTATTTTAAACTTAAAATGAATTCAAGTATGCGACACACGAGAGGGCGATTTATATTTCAATACCTGTGGTTAAATGTTTAGTTTAAACAAATGAAAAAAAGCTACAAATTTTGAACAGAGATAGCGTGGTGTCTTGTGTTTGTTTAGATAGCATTTTTTCATGTTCGCTATGTTAAACTAGATTCCAAGTCTGGACATTTTTAGAATTTTTCTTGTTAGACTCTGTAAAGGTTATAGTATACGTTTACCTGTGTCAGAGACTTAAACGGTAAAGACGCTGAAAAAGCATCTAATCCACGCTCTTACGTGGTGAATGCTTTTAAACGAGTGATTTCAAATGAATTAATACTTGTCAGTGATTCAAGTTTTAAATGTTCCACATACTGAAATAGTTTACAAATTTCAAAAGTAAATGATTTTAAATTACTGCTTTCGGTATTTGATATTTTAGCTGCTCTTTTCATATACTATGGCATTTATGAACAAATTGTAGAACTTTGTTTGCTCGAAATAGAATTTAATTGCGTTATGGACTTTTGATAAACACTGTATTTTAAATAAAATACTATATTTCTGTATTGCATATTCTCCAAACTAAAATTATTACAGAATATTACACAAGATTTTAGTTTTTTTAGAATAAATAACGGAACAAATTGTAATAAGATATATATTAATTATAAAATAAAGCATATTTATCGAAGAGTAGCAACAGAATTTAGGCTTCAGCTTAGTTCAAGTCAGGTGTTTCAAGAGAGATTTATATTTTAAATTACTCAACCGCAATCTGATAAAGTTTCGTGTTATACTGATTTTCTAACTTATCTAAATTTAGTCCGTTTTCATTATTTTAAAATATACATCAATTCATAAAAAAAAAATGTAAGGTTGTTCAGTGAAATTATAAGATGTATCTAAAATCCCTTACACATTCTATAATTTACAATATATATATATATATATATATATATATTTCATGTACGAAAGCCTGTTTTTGCCACAATGACTTCTAAAATGAAAAGATTAGTTTCAAAAAATAAAAATAATATTAAGAATTTTACCCATAGACGTCGTTTTACTTTAAAAACAGCAAAAACATAATCTGGTGGGTAACTCACACGACTTTCTCTTACCCGGAAATTTAATAAAATAAATACAGATTGGAGATCAAGGGGTAAGATAAGGAGTACTGTTATGTAAACCTATGTTAAAACAACTTAAATGGACTTCGGAAAAACTTAATTTGAGATATAATTCTATGTGAGTTGGCTACCAACCTCCTCAACTCCACCACTTAATTATTGTAGTACTTACATTTATACAGAATTCAATTTTGTTATTAAATTCAGAAGTTCATTTAAAATTTGTTAGACAAATTTCACCATTACCATTTGGATCACCTGAAATTATTTGTTTTTAATTTACTGTAACAGACACAGACAAAGATCACACGTTAAACTTGACTTCGGTATTCAGGAAACCTCAAAACGTGTAAATATACAAAAAAAATGCGATGAATAATTTGGTTAAATAACTACATTATTTACCATATGTCTATGAGGAATTAATTTCAAATGCTGAGGAACTTTTCTGTTTATAATAAATTATAGTAGTAAAGCACTTCCAGTAACAGAAAAAACTTTGTTATGGCTTATTTAGCGGCAGCCCTGTATATCTTCTGACACCTGTGTACACATCACATGGTGCACATAAATATAATCCTGCATTAATGACAGGCGGTACAACCTGATGTACTCTTCAATCAATTCTAAAGTATTGTCGTGCTATAATCTAGTTCTTTTGTGTCGTCCTGTAAATGAACAGTGTATGATTTCTATACCATATTTACACTAAACATGTTTTAACGAATATAAAAAATACATATACTTTTCATTTGATTTAGTGCAGTCTATTGATGTTTAAACTCAACTTACCCGCAACTTCTGACATAGATGTAATGTATTTGAGATATCTTGGGTGTTCCCAAAATCGTACCAATTGCTTGATCTCAACGTTAAATTTGGACTTTTTCTCTACGTCTTTTTTGAGGTATGCTGATGATAGACAGACACACACACACGCACAGAACAACTGCTAAGAACATGATTTTCGGTATCAGGAAACCTAGAAACGTGTAGATATAACAAAAATGAAATTTCAAAAATATGTTCAAAAGCATCACTTTACCTTATGAGTAAGAGAAAGGAATAATCTGCAGTATCACGGACCCGAATTTTTGAACACTGCATTTGAGTAATATAAGGATACATTGTACATTAAGTCGTAAGATCAATAGGGTAAAATAAAAGAGTTCAATCTGCTTAAAAAAAAAAAAAAAAACCCTATCCCATTTTTTTTTTTTTTTTTTTTTTTTTTTTTTTTTAAAACCAAACGCGAAATTAACTTCCGAAAAACTCCGAAACGGAAGTCCAAATATAAAGAGGTGTTGACACGGATAAGAGATGTTGTCGAAGTCAGCGGAAACAAAAAAGCATGTTTTGATTGAGTTCAAAGTATTTCTTTTTTAATTTTTTACTTATTAATTGCTTTAATAAAGAGAAATTCTCTGTTTTTTCATTTTTATATATAGAGAGTGCAAGCGAGATGACGATTCCGGTTCGTACTCTTCTATATAGCAAGTTGCGACCTAATTTCCGTACTTTAGATAATTAAAAAAAATCTAATTGTCCGATCGATAAGCTGTTTAGTACGACGATTCAGAAAAAACCCTTTTTCATTTGGTACTTTATTTGTAACGAAGTTTTGATTAGATTTTTAAGAAATTAATTAAAATGTGAAAATAATGACCTGGCTGTAACTTCAAATTTGTTCACTTAAATTTATAATTGTTGCCAAATAAATTTACCAGTCATTTATTTTATTTTATTTTTTTAGCATAAAATGAAATATGCTTTCACGCGAAAAATAAAAAATTATAAAATAGCAAAATCGTGCGAAACTTTCACACTGTACTTCTTTTCTTATTTACCTTTAAAATTTGAACCACCCAATTTTAATTCCTCAGAAGCCAAATTATTATATGAAACAAATTAATATTGTGAGATGAAATGCTAATGATAATCAAACCAATATCATTCACGAAAGACTTAAAAGTAAAACTCATGTTTAACGATCTAATTTTCGTACTTCGTGAGGCAGGACAGATTTAGTATAAGACCCAAATGGCGATTTTAAAATTTTTGTCACCATGCTGGCGATACATTTTTATTAATTAATTAATTTATTTTTGCATAGTTTCGTATTAAAAAAACTTAGTACCTATTTTGATTATACTTTTTATTATTGCGTTTTTTAGTCAATTTATGACAAAAGTTCATATGGGGATTATATCATTAAAATATTGCTAGATTTAAAATGACGCTTGCAAAGATTGTAAAAATGCAACCTTTAAAAATATATTTTTTCTATAAAAAGATCTCATCGTACAGATGTCGTCATTTTTTATTTGATCACTGAACTTAATATTGCTAATGTATTATTTTTTATCCTTGCGTATTTTATTAAGTCACTATCGTATCATCTCTAAAAAAAAAAAAAGAATCGTACTTTGACCATGTTAGAGAAATATTATAAGATTAAATTTACTCATGCATATGAAAATATGAAAATTTAGTAAAAAAAAAACAACCATAACCTTTTTTAATATACTTCAATTTTAGATTTTTTTTTTTGTTTAAACGTTTTCGACACGGATGAATCACGTTTGGCATGAAAGCTAATTCATTGATAATCCTGGGTAATATTTAAAAATTTTGATGCTGAAATAGATCGGACATTTTCGGCCAAGAACTCTCGTTTTGTGAAAGCCACTTTAAGCCAAATCAGCGCATCAAAAATATAAATAAATTGCAAAATATTGAAAAACAGAAAAGAAAGAAAGGGAAAGGAAAAAGAAAAAGAAGAAAGAGAAAAAATAATCACATAAATTATGTATTTTTGTCTAAAAAGACGATAAAAATTCAAAAGTCGACAAGAGGAGCTATATTAAAGCTGTACTATGATCAGATTTACATATTTAATTATTTCTTTTCTATATACCAACTATTATTAACTAACTCAACTACTATTATAACCACAAAAAATAAATTGCCTCATTCGATACATGTAGCCGATCATAGCATATTGTAATATTATATTTGGCGTGAAATTGTTGTCATTTTATAGTTGATTGAATAAATCAAATAAATGCAGAAAATAGCGTGAAAGAAAACATTATGTACACCACGCATCGTGTTGTTCATATGTAACTGGGGTTTAAATATAAAATTGCTACTTCAATTTTTTCGACACTGTCCGTTTCGAAACTATCATCTGATAAACACCCAAATGGAAGCACGCTGGTAAGCTATTTTTACAGGCACCGAGAGCCTGGGGATGAGTGGGTTGCTGCCGAAGGCAGCTTGGAGAAGAAGCGAGCTTTTGAGCAATTTCATGATTTTTTAAAAATTTTAATTTTGTTTGTAAAGCGATATAAAAGAGTTTCCTTTAAATATAGTGAGCAGCGAAACAGGCAAAGCCTTCGTTGATTTACTACGTTCATTGATTTCCCATTCCATCACCTTATGACGGGCTTATATACTAGTTTAAATATAAAGGCCAAAGAGATAGTTAAATCGTGCTAGTTTATAAGTAATAACAGGTGACAATGACAATGTAAGTGTTAATAAAGTATTTTTTTTAAATTAGTTTTTGAGTAAATGTAAACATATTCCTTTTTAGTAGTTTTTTTTTATAATCTTATAGTTGGTTTTTTATTATCTTGCTAATTTTCAATTATTTTAGTTCCTTGTGAGGAAAAGAATAACTGTAAAAATGGTGGAATATGTGATGAAAACGGGGACAACTTTTGTACATGTAAAAAAGGAACAAGTGGAACCTACTGCGAAATAATTAAAGGGTGTGTGGATAATTCAACATTTTGTGGAGACGAAAACATTTCTGGTGCGAAATGTTCTTTCGATGAAACTCTTGAAGAGGCAGTATGTGAATGCAGGAATATTAAGGAAATATTTGACAAAAAAACTTTCATGTGTAGAAGTAAGTGTAGAACTTTAGATTACGGCAGAATAACTACATTTTCCTTATAGAAATGTACAATTGTTTGTTTTATTTTAAGCTAGGGGTGGGAATCGATTAAGAGTTTTATATGGATTAATCGTAGTTCATTAATCGATTAATCGGTCGATTAATCGGATTTTTAATCGGTTTTCATTTTTCTTTATATAATTTTATTTCAATAATGAATAAAACTCTCATATTGTGTATATATATATTATTCATAAGTTTTACTGATTTTATTTATTTTTATTTTTTCAAAAAGTTTTGTCTAATCAATTATATCTGTTTCATAACTGAAATTTAAATCAATTTTCAGAGTAATAAATGGTGACTTTAAGTGTTAATTTTATATAAATATTTTCACTTATTCAATTTTATTTATTTATTATTATTATTATTTAATAAATTATTTTTTCGATTCATTTTGAAAGAAACATTAAATGAATCTACACATATTTTAGTTTTATATTTGCAGACCTTGTCCATCACGCTTATCACTATTTTTAAATGAATTCTCAAAATTCTATAGCATTATCATAAAAATCTCAAATTCTTATATTTTAGTTCTTCTTCGTCACTTCAGAGTAGAACACAGAATGTTATTTTCTGTTTCTACTTCAATAGTTACTATCAGCAATTCTGAACAGACAATAAACGCTTGAAGATACTGTGAAACTCTGTTGACATTTTCCCCATTAGAGGGATAGTGAAAATCTCAATCCCTTCTTTTTTTTATCTTTTTTCTTTTAATCTTTTTTTTTTCTTTCTTTTAATTTCTATTTTTTGAAAGTTTCTTGTTTCTGAGAATACTATTACCCTAGCCAACACTTTCGGTAGAAGGCTACAGACAGATGGTGTTACGCTAGCATACGCATGAAGCGGTATTTTGTTTAATAACTGTCCTCCCTCTTTTCTCTACCAACAAAAGTGCAACAACTTCTTTTGAGAGGTTTTTTATTTATTTATGTATTTTATTTTATTTTATTTATTTATTTATTTATTTTTTGCTTTTTCATTATTTGATGGATGTTTCTTAGAATATTTGTTAGCAAAATATGTGAAAAAATATTTTGTAGGCAGAACAATATTTTTACTTTAATTGGTAGTTTAAAAATTTTAATCGGATTTTGAAAGTTTTTAATCGAATTAATCGATCCGATTAACTCGGTTAAAAAAATTGATCGGGACTAAGCATTGATCGATTAACCGAACCGATTAATCGATTAATCGGCACAGCCCTATTTTAAGCATTTCCTTTTGTTCTTGAATCCAGTATGTAGGGTAGGCAAAAGTAACTCACGTATTTTAAACTTAAAATAAATTCAAGTATGCGACACACGAAAGCGCGATTTGCATTTCAATACCTATAGATAAATCTATATATATAAAAATGAATTGCTGTTCGTTAGTCTCACTAAAACTCGAGAACGGCTGAACGGATTTATCTTATCTTAGTTTTGAAATGTTCGTGGAGGTCTAGGGAAGGTTTAAAAGGCGAGAAAAAATCGAATAATTTCCGGGAAAACCCTAAAAACAGCCCTTTTCTATTTCTATTTCTATTCCCTATCTATATATATATAAATGTGAATGTCCGTGAATTTATTTGACTGAGTTTCACGCCAAAACTGCTCGACGGATTTCGATGAAATTTGTAATGGAGATAGCTTATACCCTAACTTAAAAAGTTGGCTACCTTTTATTCCGAAAAAAAATTTGTTTTTGCGAGTTTTATGTATAAAATAGCAATTTTGTAAGCTAATAATAGCAAAAAATTAGCCATTTATATTTATCCATAATTTAATTGATGCCAAAAAAAAAAAAAAAAAAAAAAAAAAACGAATTTATTTATTTTTTTCAACAGGAAAATAAATACATTTATTTAAACGTGAACGATAAAAAATTATAAAAAAAAAATATGCATCTCACAAAAATTGACGTCATATTTAATTAAAAATTTCTTTTACATATTGATAAAGTGCTAATACGCAAGCGAAGTGATGACGTCACTGGCCGTTCGTGGATGCAAGAAAAATATTTCCTATGTTAAACGTCCATTGGATTTTTTGTTAAAAGTTATTAAAAATCGCGGAAAATTATTTCCCGATTTTAATCCCCATATTTAGGTATAAGTATGTATTAATTATCATGTCCATGCCTTAGATTAAGTTATTTTTGTTGTAAAATTGACAAAATTTGAATTTTTAATTTCAAAAATCTAGGGGAAAAAACAAAATGGCAAATTTCCATATTCGATTGAAAACACAAGCATTTCATTTCAAAAGATGACATTTACACAAAAAATATCCAACTAATATACTAATTAAAAGGAAAATGATAAATATTCTATCATAATTTGAAGTCAAATTTGTTTTCAAATGTCTAAATAAAGTATCTGATATAAGATACTAATATGTTGCAGCGGAATAGATTTGATATCAGTCATCCTTAGCAGAAAAAAAAATATCGCCAAATTATTTGGCGAACATAATTTAATTCCTTTCAAAAATCATGGTTATTTTAACAACTTATTTTAAGACAGTAATGAATAATATGAAACAATATTTCGTACAATGCATATTACGAAAATATACATCTGGCATGTATATTTTCGTATTACGTTTTTGATCACCAAATACAGTAAGCGCCAAGAACGACAGAGTTTTGAAATTTAAAATTAAAATTTTGTCAATTTGACAGCAAAATAAATCAATCTAACACATGCACATGATAACTAATACATATGTGTACCCAAATATGGGGATTAAAATCGGAAAATAATTTTCTTCGATTTTTAATAATTTTTTACAAAAAATCCAATGGGCGATTGACATAGGATATCATTTTCTTGCATCCACGGACGGTCAGTAACGTCACACTTCGCTTGCGTATAGGAACAATAATCGCATAAATTATATTTTGGTCTAAAACGGCAACAAAAATTTAAAAGTCGCCAAGGGCATTAAGGCTGTACCATGATCAAGTTTACATTCTAATTTATTTAATTTTCTATATACCAACTACTATTAACTAAGCATGAAGTATATATAACCACAAAATAATAATTGTCTCATGCGATAGAAGTTGCCGATCATAGCATATTGTAATATTATATGTGGCTTGAAATTGCTGTCATTCTATGGTTGATTGATTAAATCAAATAAATATAGGAAATAACTTGAGAGCAAATATTATGTACATCACATATAATGTTGTTCATATGTGACTGGGATTCAGATATAAAAGAGCTACTTCAATTTTTTCGATACTGTCCGTATCGAAACTGTTATGTATGATAAGCAACCAAATGGAAGCCCACGGGTAAGCCATTGTCGCAGGCAATAGGGACAGGCACCGGAGATTGCAAGGACGAACAAGGCGCTGCCTAAGGCAGCGGGAACCCAAAGCAAGCTTTTGACCGATTTCAGTTTTTTAGTGCTAGAGGCCTATTTCAGTCGGTACAGTTGTCGAATTTTTATAATACACTCTTAATTAGTGCTAAGGGCCTATTTCAGTCGGTTTATTGAATGGGGATTTATTGAATGAAGTCCCCCCAAGGCCCAACTTTGACATGAGTCCCCCCCCCAGGCCCAACTTTGACATGAGTCCCCCCCCCCAGGACCAACTTTGACATGAGTCCCCCCCAAGGTACAACTTTGACATGAGTCCCTCCAAGGCCCAGCGTTGTCGAATTTTTATACGTCACTCTTAATTAGTGCTAAGGGCCTATTTCAGTCGGTTTATTGAATGGGGATTTATTGAATGAAGTCCCCCCAAGGCTCAACTTTGACATGAGTCCCCCCCCCAGGCCCAACTTTGACATGAGTCACCCCCCAAGGTACCCCTATTTCAGTCGGTACAGCGTTGTCGAATTTTTATAATACACTGTTAATAGTGCTAAGGGCCTATTTCAGTCGGTATATTGAATGGGGATTTATTGAATGAAGTCCCCCCAAGGCACAACTTTGACATGAGTCCCCCCCCCCCAGGCCCAACTTTGACATGAGTCCCCCCCCCAGGCCCAACTTTGACATGAGTCCCCCCCAAGGTACAACTTTGACATGAGTCCCCCCCCCCCAAAGGCACACCTTTGACATGAGTCCCCCCCCCCCAAGGCACACCTCCCTCTCATTGGGAAAAAGAGAAAAAACGTTGTTTTGCGGCTATAAGACAGTTTGGACTTCCAACGTTATTTGTTACAATATCTGCAGCTGAAACACATTGGTTTGATTTAATGAAAACTTTATCATGGAATTTAGATCGTCACGAATTAACTAAAGAAGAATTTGTCGATATTAACAAGTTTAGCAGTAGGCCTCTGGCACTAAATTAAAATCTGTCAATGTCAGATTTTCATGTTTTAAATAATGAAATAATGTCGTGTCTGTATATATATATATATATATATATTTTTTTTCATAAAGCATATAGAAAAGAGTTTGCCAGCGAAGCGGGCAAAGCCGTCCAAAATTGTTTAAGAACTTAAATATTATTCAACAATTCGCCGGGAACTGAAAAAAAAAATCATTTATTTGTAAAAAAAAATAAAATAAAATAAAATAAAAAATAAAAAATTTGAAACTCATAAATATTATATGAATTTCACCACATAGTTAAAATTTTAATTAACCAGTCACCAAATTATTATTAGAACCAGATTAATATTGTGCAATAGTGAACTAAAATCATACAAAGAAAGGTTTCGAAATAAAATTCATAATTAACGACCCAGTTTTTATACTTCCACAACGCAGTACTGTTTTAGTACAGAATTCCTATGGACGAATTTAAAATTTTTATCGCCATGTTGGCGATAACTTTTTATTTATTTATTTTGGCTTTCAATGAGTTACAAATTTTTTTGAGTGTACTTTATGAGACTCTGTTTTACACAGCACCACAATGATAAGGTTTCATTTCATTACATATTATGATCAAACCGTCAGTTCCCACACATACACATCAAAATTTCCACGTGAACGAAGTCGCGGGTAACAGCTAGTATATATATATATATATATATATATATATATATATATAGTAATACAATAATATCAGTGCATAAAATGTAAAGACGATTCACTTCAGCATTAAACCAATTATTTGGATCATAAGCGAAGACCACCCAAATCAAACCACAAAAGAATTAAATAAAAATTGAAAGGGATATTGGAAATTGTAAGAAGAATAAAGCAAAATTTGCATTCTAACGTTTTCAAGAGCCTGGTAGAATGCAAATATGCTAAAAAATGGATGTTTTTCTGTAACAAAGAAAGCAAAAGCCAAGAATTTCTTTGTTCACAGGCCCGAAACACCCATAGAAAAAACAAAAAACAAAAAAAAAACGAAGATCAAAATAAAACGATTACCTAAGAATGATGATCCAAAACCATTTAAAATAAAAATATAATTTTTTTTACAACTAGAAATAACGTGAATAAAGATGTCT
>CAWVNO010002602.1:0-51628 GCA_963930645.1 Salticus scenicus | reverse complement strand
CATCAAAGGAATTTTACATGTGTTTGGAATATATATATATATATATACAGGGTGGTTCAACGATGATGGGAAAAACTTTGAGGGGAGGTAGGACACATCATTAGGACTCAGAATCGCATAGGAACCCATGTCCCCAAACGTCATTTTAACCCTTTACGGACCATGTGTTTTCTGTGTTTCTTACCAGTAAGCTCCGCCTACTGACGTTAATCTTGAATGATGTATTATTTAACAAACAGATTCTATAATTGCTTATAATACAAAGGCAAACATAATAAAAATTTCATTTCCAAATAATGCACATCGCTTGAATAAATGCAGTACGAGGCAAAAGCTTAGACAATAAAGAAATTCATTCAGATTTCGAAAAATATTTAATCTACTTTCCTAACATAGCTTTAATGTAATGTGCTGTGCATATAAACAATATTTATAACAATGAAAAGTAGTACTATACATATTGCAAGCAATTAAATGGTAATAAAAATATAATACTGTCTCAAAAGTTTAGACAAAAATTAAATAAAATCTAAATAAACAATTTTTAAAACCTAATTGTGCATCCGTGCTTCTGTATTACTTCATAAATACAAGATTCCATCGAAGAAACTAAATTTTGCATAGTTTGGGGACTTATGTCGTACTATGCACCCTCAATAGATGTCTTGATTTCCTGTACAGAAAAGTATTGTCTACCATTGCTATAAACTTTGCGAGACATGATGCCCCAAAGATTCTCTGTAGGGTTAAGATCTGTGTTACATGCTAGCCAGTCGAGAACTCTTACATTATGAAAATTAAACCAAGATTTTGTATTATTTTGACGACCACTGGTAAAGGTTAGAGATACTTGGTCCATTAGAGCAAATGGCTGCTCAAATCATCACCGAGACCCCTCCTTATATGCGACTGAAAAAAACTAGAGGTTCCTTCCGCAATCATTCCAGTACGATGACCAGACATCTGGACCATATAGATTTTACTTTTTTTCATCGCTAAATATGACTGATTGCCATTTCTGTCCATATGACATATGCTTTCGAGCCCACAACATTCTTTGTAACTTATGATGTGACTTCAGAGCTGCTATCTTTTACATTTTGCTATAAACTGTTGTTCCCTTTTCCACAATTCATTTACGAATCGTATACAGAGAATCGTATACAGAGAGTCCCGATGACCTTTGAACTCCACGTACACTCATTTGTTGGGTACTCGCTAGTCTTTGTATCAGGCGATCCTCTTGTATATTTTTTACACGTGGCCTCCCAGATCGACATTTTGCTTTATATTCACAACCACGTGATAAAACTCGATGAATTGATTTCTTATATCTATTAATAATAGCCATAATTTCTGAAACGCGCTTCCCTTCAGCTTTCAACTGCTAAATCGTTGAAACCTCATTCCCTTGAATTTTTTTAGCTCGCGGCATGTCGACTACGAAGTGTTATCGTTTGCAGAACTTAAGTACTCAAACTCTGTGACATCATCGATTTTAAATTTGCATATGCCAGCAAATATTCACAGAAACTCATAATCGTGTCTAAACTTCTGCGACAAGCAAATTTTATTTTTATCAAAAAAAATTAAAATTATAGCAAATCAAACGACTGTCTTTTGATTATAACATTTTAAAACATATTTTAAATATATAAACAGGTTTTTGTAATTCTGACGTCGTAATTCTAAATTTTAAACATGAATAACGTCATTGTCTAAACTTTTGCGTCGTACTGTATTAATATTGCGAAAATTTATTAGATATACTGTAACACACAGAATTTAAAAGTTACAACGTAGATGGAGTTTCAAATACGAATATTTCTACAGTCATGAACAAACATTCAGGGGTAAAACAGTTTACCTAAACATACATGTTTTGTATACGCATAACACAAAAAATTAAATATGAAATAAAAATCATTTTGCAAAAAAAAAGAAAGTTAAAACGTATAAAAACAAATAGTAAAAACAGAGTGCTTCTTTGCATCAATATTTACAATAAGTATTCAAAATTGAGACCACCAGTCGTAATGCATGCTTGAGCGTCAAAGTGTGGATTGGCGAATAGCTCGAAAAATGCCAGGCGTTTACAATTTTTATTACCCCCCCCCCCCCTTTTTTTTTTTTTTTTTTTTTTTTTTTTTTTTTTCACATCAGTCATTTTTTACAGTAATTTTTTTCTTATTTAATTATAACAACATTTGGAGAGAATTATTCTAAAAATAAAGTTGTATGAAAAAAAGGCCATTTTTTCAAGGTGCATCGTACGGTTATTAATGAGATGGTTGAATAGTATGACCAGCGTTTCCAACTTTTATAATTTATTCACAATCATTTTTAGCCCCGCCTTCTTTTCGTACCAGAAATTTAGTAGATTATTTCTCTTTAATATGTGACAACGATTAAATAAGAAGAAAATTATTTTCAAAATTTCCGTTATGAAAAAGAGGCGGGGCTAAAGATGATTGTGAATAAATTATAAAAGTTGGGAACGATGAGTATGACATTGTGATGTATTTGAAACTCCGCCTACTGCGTAAATTTTACATTTCGTGCGCGTTACAGTACATCTAAAAAATTATTCACAGTATAAGCATTTATTCGATCGGTGTAAAGTATTCAGATATAACATTTTTATCATGTATTTTGTAAGATTAACAGTAAAAGGCAGAACTTTTTTGTTAAATAGAGCACCATTCACAAGCAATGCCAGTAGGCGGAGCATTCTGTTAAAAACCCCAGAAAACACATGGTCCGAAAAGGGTTAAAATGAAGTTTGGGGACATGGGTTCCTATACAATTCTGAGTCCTACCTGCCATCAAAGCTTTTCCCATCATCGTTGAATCACCCTGTATATATATATATATATATATATATATTGTGTATATATGACTACATTAAAAAAAAATTCTTAGCAATCTATAAGTTTAATATTATAATTTTTACAGAGGAATCCTATTAAATTGATAAACACTTATTACAGATGAAAAGGTGTTTCTTCACGGTGAAGATAGAGTAATTTTGTTAAATGGTACAGACATGCATGGTATGCATTATGCAATGAAATGCATGAAAGAGAATAATATAATTATAAAGCTTTTGAAAAATGTATAATTTCTCTGTTCGAAACAGAATTCCTCCAAATGTATATAGTGTTGCGCCTGCGCACTCTGAAAAGTTCGCTCCTTCGTTCGGAGCTCAGTTTAGTTTGTAACTCCGCTCAGGGGAGGCTGGCATCTTTCTTTACTCCCATTTTTAAAGTTTTAAATAAATGTAGTAGTGATGTTTAAATCACCTCTAGTTTGTCAAGTTTTTATTACAGTCCACTATTTAAGTATTCAGAATGTTCTTATATAGTTTTAATTCTCTGATCTAACATTTTTTGGTCCGTCGAGCCGGAGCGTAACCAGTACATTTCGTTTCAAAAGAAAACAATAATGGCTTTAACAGCATTAAATAGAAAAAAAGGGAATATCAAATCCCAATTCACAAAGTTACTCAACATTCCTAATGACGAATTAACCACAAAAGGTGAAATAACTTCGAGAATATCAATTTTAGAAAAACTTCAAAATAGATTTGAAGATTTAAAAGTGGAGTACTATCAAGTGGCAAAGGATGATGAGTTTCCTACAATAGAAGAAGAGTTAAGTGAGCTAGATTCTCAATTTCAAGAATTAGAGGTAAGATTCAATACCTTACTAATTAACTGTAGTGACAATATGAATAATATAAACTCAAATAATAGCTCGTTAGGAGCGGAAAGAAACATTGTTCCAAATCATACTATGCATTTACCCCAAATACCGTTACCTGTATTTTCAGGAAAATTTGAAGAATGGAACACATTTAAAACGCAGTTTCTAAATTTAATGAATGATAATCCTTTATTAACTGCAAATCAAAAACTCTTTTATTTACGCGCTGCGTTGAAAGGCGAAGCAAAAACAGTAGAAACCACTGATGATACTTACGATTCTCTACTAAAAACATTAGAACAACGGTTTGAAAATAAAAGAGCTATAATAGAGGCTCATATCAAAACAATTATTAATTATGAAAAAATAACTCATGAATCTGGTAAAGAATTACGAAAATTATTGGATTGTATTTTAAAGAATTTAAGAGCGTTAAAAGTATTGAAATATGAACGCGATAATCTTTCTAATATTATGTTATTAAACATTATTTTGCAAAAGTTGGATCGGGAAACTCGCAAAAATTACGAACTTACATTAAAGAACAACGACGTTCCTGACTTTGATCAGTTTCTAGAATTCCTAGAAAAACAGTGTTCAGTTTTAGACAGTGTAAATCGAAATTTACCGCTTAAGTCCTCAAAATATACTACTGATAAGTCTGGTTATCCCAGAAGTTTAGTTGTAAAAACCCAAGAAAATAATTCTAACTTGTGTATGTTATGTAAAAATAGTTCTCACACGCTATATAAATGCGATATATTTTTGAATTTTACAACAGAAAAACGATATGAATTTATTCGAAAAAATAATCTTTGCTTAAATTGCTTCGGATTCCACAAAATAGCAAAATGTAATTCTAAGTATGCATGCAGTAAATGTGGCTCCAGACACCACTCATTACTTCATAAAGACAAAGATTTATTACTTCCGTTATCAAAAGAGAGTGCAACCCCCCCCATCAAGCTATGATAATAGCGATCGTCTGCTTGAAACAGCAGGTGCATCGACTGAAAGCAAACAGTCGGCGCCGATTACATGTTTTGTTTCTGAAAATAAAAGAGTTATATTAGCGACGGCTACAGTTTTTGTGTTAGATGAATACGGGTTTTATCACCCAGCTACTGCGATTCTTGACAGCGCCTCACAGTCTAATATTGCAACAGCAAAATTTGTAAATAAGTTAGGACTGAAAAAAGAAAAAATAAACATTCCTCTTTCGGCGTTGTCAGGAATTCCGATAAATATAAAAACAAAAACACAAGCACTGATAACAAATGAGAATAATTCGTTTTCAGCTAATCTGGAATTTTTGATTGTTCCAAAAATTATTGATGCGTTACCAAGAAACTATTCTAATACATTAAAATTAAATATTCCAAAGGGAATAAAACTGGCCGATCAAACACTATTCAAAAATAACAACAATGTTGATTTACTGATTGGGGCCGAAATATTTTTTGAATTAATGTTAACCAATAAAATCAAAATTCCTGAAACGGGTGCAATTTTACAGGATACTGTGTTTGGATATGTGCTTAGTGGAGCTGTTCAAGGCACTCCACATCCATTGTATTGTGCCATTATTTCCCAGTCAGATAACTCCAATTTAGAAAATATTATGAAAAGATTTTGGGAGATTGAAAATATACTAGATTCACCTAGTTTGAGAAATAAGGAAGAGATAGAGTGTGAAAAGCAGTTCGTGAAAACATATCGCAGAGATGATAACGGGAAGTACATAGTGAACTTACCAATGAAAAATAATTCTGAATTGGGAGATTCTTTCCATTCGTCCAAACAAAAGTTAAATAATTTATACAGACAATTAAATAGAAATCCCAACATTTCTGAATTGTATGTAAATTTTTTGAATGAATATGAACAGTTAGGCCACATGCGAGAATTAAATGATAATGAAATAAACACTGTTAAATATTTTCTTCCACATCACGCTGTGCTTAAACCTGATAGCAGCACTACAAAATTAAGGGTGGTATTCAACGCCAGTTCACCCACTACCAATGGGTTATCATTAAATGATTGTTTATTAAATGGAGGTGTAGTACAATAAGATTTGTGTGCCATTTTATTACGTTTTCGTACGCACAAAATAGTTTTCACTGCGGATGTTAAAAAAATGTATAGACAGATATGGGTTAATCCTGAACAATGTAATTGGCAATGTATTCTTTGGAATAAAACCCCTAAGGAAAAGCCTAAAATTTATAAATTATTAACTGCAACATACGGCACAAAATGTGCTCCTTACTTGGCCACTCGTGTACTAAAACAAATCGCTAGTGATGAAGGGGCTAATTATCCGTTAGCTTCTGCCGCCACACTTAAGGATTTTTACGTTGACGACATTCTAACGGGAACTGATGAAGTGTCGTCTGCTCTGGAACTCCAGAAACAGTTGGTGTTAATGTTAACGGCTGGTGGACTAGAGTTGCATAAATGGGTTTCAAATGCCAGAGAATTATTAGAACAAGTCCCTTACAGTGAGCAAGACTATCACTTCGAAAAAAATGATAAAACTTCGGTGAAAACACTAGGGCTAAAATGGAATCCCGAAGATGATAATTTCAGTTTCACGGTATCATCAGATTATTCTAATACAATCACCAAACGTGGTGTTCTGAAAGAGATCGCTAGACTCTTTGACCCATTGGGTCTAGTAGGACCAGTGATAGTACAGGCTAAAATATTTCTACAAAAATTGTGGCTTTTGAAAATTGATTGGGATCAGGAACTTCCAGCACAAGAAAAAAACACATGGATAAAATTCCGAAATGCTATAAACGAGCTTAAAGATATTACGATCCCACGTTTCGTTTTCTCAAACTCTAATTGTCGTGAACTGCAGCTCCACGGCTTTTCGGACGCGTCACAAGAGGCATATGGCGCAGTGGTTTATTTACGTGTGATCACTAGTTCAAACGATGTACATGTGAGCTTACTGTGTAGTAAGTCCCGAGTTTCTCCTCTTAAAGTATTGACTATACCTCGCCTAGAACTTTGTGCGGCTGAATTGTTATCTAAACTGATATCAAAAGTAATCACATCATTAAATATACAATTAAGCTCTGTATATCTTTACAGCGATTCAACAATCGTTTTATCATGGATCAACTCATCACCCCACGTGCTCAAGGTATTTGTGTCTAATCGAATATCTCGAATTCAGGAACTCACGAAGAATTTTTGTTGGAGGCATGTTAAATCAACCGAAAATCCAGCTGATCTTGTTTCACGAGGAAGCCCTCCTCATCAACTTTCTGAGTTCTGGTTCAATGGACCAGATTTTCTTCATCATGAGCCTATACAACTTTCGAATAATGACATTACTGACTCTAGCGACGAATATTTTTCTGAAGCTAAAAAACTCTTAATGATTCTGAACTTAAATTTTCCCTTTATGTAACTACCCAACCTTTCAATTTTGTTGATGACATTTTAACCATTAGTAATAGTTTTACTAAAATTGTGCATGTTTTAGCGTTTATTTTCAGATTTATCAACAACCTAAGACATCCAGGGGAAAGAAAAACTGGATACCTAGGTCCAGAAGAAAAGAAGGCTGCACTGAATTTTATACTAAAGACCTTACAGGAGGGAGAATTTAGGAATGATATAACAAGTCTAAAAATTAATAACTGTATTTCTCTTAGCAGCAGGCTTCGCCCCCTGGCACCGTTCATTGATTCAGATGGTTTATTAAGAATTGGAGGTAGGTTGCATAACGCAGATTTGAACTATAAGAAAAAACATCCAATAATATTGCCAAAGGGTAAGTTCAGTGAGATAATTATTAAACATTTTCATGAAAAACTTCACCATTCAGGTCCTCAGACATTACTTTATAACATTAGGCAAGAATATTGGCCCTTAAATGGTCGAAATGCATGTCGTAAAATTATCCATAATTGTGTCCAATGTTTTAGAGCTAACCCTAAGTTATACTCTCAAAAAATGGGTGATCTGCCTAAAGAGAGGATAAATCCTGTTTTCGCATTCAATAGTACGGGTATAGATCTGTGTGGCCCATTTTTTATAAAAAATAAGCATCAAGGAAAAGGGGCTCCCATTAAAATTTATGTTGCTCTTTTCGTTTGCCTTACAACTAAGGCAATACACCTAGAAATCGTCTCTGACTTAACTTCAGAGTCACTAATTGCTGCCTTGAAACGTTTTATCGGCAGACGAGGTAAATGTGCTAAAATCTTTTCAGACAATGGGAGTAATCTTGTTCGAGCTAATAAAGACTTAAAGGAATTTTTTTAATTAATTACCCAACAAGATGAAAATTTGGCAAATTTCTCCTTAAATGAGAAAATAGAATGGAAATTTATTCCAGGGCACCAAATTTTGGTGGCTTATGGGAAGCCGGGATTAAATCTTTTAAGTATTATTACAAGCGTATTATAGGTGATGCTAAACTGACATACGAAGCCTTTCAAACCATCATGATTCAAATTGAATCCATGTTGAATTCGCGTCCATTAACTCCAGTCTCGGCAGACATAGAGGATTTGGAAATTTTGACCCCTGGTCATTTTCTTATCGGTCGATCGTTAACGGCCATCCCCGAACCCTCACTGACCAACATTCAAACCAATAAATTAAATTTGTGGCAACAAACTTGTAAACTAACTCAAACATTTTGGAAATTTTGGTCTAACAATTACTTAAATAATCTACAGCAAAGGACTAAGTGGTACTTTGAAAAACAAAACGTAAAGGTAGGCGATATGGTCGTCATAAAAGAGGATAATTTGCCCCCTCTAAAATCGTTACTAGGCCGCATTACTAAAACCTATATTGGAAGGGATAATATTGTGAGAGTAGTAGATATTCGAACAAAAAATGGAATACTGAAAAGAGCTATTTCAAAATTAGCTATTTTGCCAATTAATGATTATACAATATATTAATTTCATTTTACTGCTTATATTCTATTGAAAAGAATGACAGTTTATATTATGGACATTTGTTTTATTCTTGTTTAGACATGAAAAATGGTATATTATAAAAAATATATTAAATAAATATATTCGGAAAAAAAAAAAAAAAATCTATTAAAAATTGAGAAAGGAAATAATACATAATTTTCTTAATATTGCTATAAGTTTTCCTTTGGTTTTATTACTTACCTTGCATATATAGATTGTTTCATGTATAAGTTAAAATTGTGTTAATTATTGTTTTTTATTTTTTCAATGTGATTAATCTATAAATCAGTTTGTATTTCCAACATATGTTTCTATGGTTATGTCTCATGTATAAATTTGTGTAACTCTTTGAAATTTGCATTTCAACGCCGGGCGGTATGTTGCGCCTGCGCACTCTGAAAAGTTCGCTCCTTCGTTCGGAGCTCAGTTTAGTTTGTAACTCCGCTCAGGGGAGGCTGGCATCTTTCTTTACTCCCATTTTTAAAGTTTTAAATAAATGTAGTAGTGATGTTTAAATCACCTCTAGTTTGTCAAGTTTTTATTACAGTCCACTATTTAAGTATTCAGAATGTTCTTATATAGTTTTAATTCTCTGATCTAACATATAGTAATGCAGTTTTTAGGGCTCTTTGATTTTAGAGTCCACAAAATCAGTACCGAACTGACAGAAAAATATTTTAAAATTAATTTTCAATATTTTAATATAACATAAAATCTTTTTGTAAAAAAAATAGAACCGACTCCAAAAAGCAACTACTATTAAAAAAAAAAAAAAAAAAAAAAAAAAAAAAAGGAAGGTATGAAATGAAACAGTAAATTGCGCCTAAAAGTATGAAACAATTTCCTTCGCCAAACAACCTATAACACTACAATTAATCATAACTTTTGAAGTCGGCGCAAAATTAAATAAAAAGTTATAACTTTATTCAATACAAACATCAAATCCTATTCAATATGCACATCTCACATTGTCACCTGCAAGACGCAGCCAGAAACTACTTCGATTCAAGAAAACAAATAAGATTTAGTAAGCAGCAAAAGTTGGCGAAGATGCTGGTATCTCGCGTACTTGGTGAAAGAAAAATCGCAAAATTATCTGTCAAACATATTTAATTTCTTTGGGATATCATGATTAATTTGATAAGGTATATTAAGAGAGTAATCAAGAATATGAAACACTACATCGTACAATATATGCTATGAAAATATACATCTTGCGTGTATGTTTTGATCGCCAAATCCAAAACCCACCAAGTATGATAGTTATCAAAGTTATACCAAATTTGCAAAGGAAACTCTAATTTCGTAGAAACATAAATACCGCATTGTAAAGAATGTTCATTATTCTATGTAGATGCTACTAATGGACCAATTGTATATAGTGATAAAATAATAAAGGAAACATGAAAATGGATCATTCGAGACAACAGCATTTGTTGCTACCGATCTAAAAACAAACCTTTAAAAACTAATTAAATTTTAATAAATTTTGCGCCGACTTCAAAAGTTATGATTAATTGTAGTGTTATAGGTTGTTTGGCGAAGGAAATTATTTTATAATTTTAGGCGCAATTTACTGTTTCATTTCATACTTTTTTTTTGTTTGTTTGTTTGTTTGTTTGTTTGAATAGCAGTTGGTTTTTGGAGTCGGTTCTATTTTTTTTACAAAAAGATTTTTTACAAAAAGATTTCATTTTTCTCTTTTCAGTGAAAACTTATTCATATAGCAGAACATCAAAAGACGTTCGACGGCAGTTTCACAAATCACAAATTCCAAGAAAAGTGACATAACTCAAAAAATGGTTTATGTCACTGAAAAATACATGAAATGCACCCAATGTGAACAAAAAAGTTACATCTCCATCTAGAAAGTTATCTGCTCGAGAGACAATTGTGCCAGTTTTATTCTAGTCAAGTTATTTTTAAATTGATTTTTCTCAAATGCTGCATTTTTAAGTTGTATCACTTTTCTTGCCTTTATTCGATATGAGCAAAAAACTATCTATTGAATGAACATACGTTAAGTTAAAAAGCCTTTAGAAATGTAAAGAACGGATACACTGTATTCGTAACCAAAAATTCTGTTAGGCATATATATTGAACTTTACAGTGAATACGTGTCACTCGCTGCGCTGAAAATTGCGCAGCGTAAAGTTCAAACAAAGAGCAAAGTATGCATTGCAGCTGACGGGCAGAAGTTTTAACATCGATACTTACTTACTGCTTTTACCAGTGTAGCTGCATGCGTTCAGCAGTTAAAGTGAGAACAGACTTTTGTAAGTATCCTACAATTTGTTTATGTCTTAATGAAATCATAATGAAACCTATTTCAGGCCAAGATCATTACGACAACAAAAAAAAGTATTAAAATTAAATCATCTCTTACGAAGTTATAAGCTAACAAATTTCAACAACAACAACGAGAAACACGGTTCGTATTGAGAACCTCTTCTTTTATGAAGTCGGTTTAAAATGTTTATGCGTTAATCGATGTGACCGCTTACAATAACCATACTTTATATTTTATATAGCATAAATGTCACCCGCTACGCTACAACATATGCAATGTCGTTTAAGAGTGCACAAAATAGGAGATTGTGAACAAATAAATGCACGTTTTAAACGTTCTGAATTTAGCATTAACGTCTAAACTATCTTTTCGTACTAAATCGATGATGCTCTGCAATTTTATAATTCATTTTTTTCCCCTGTGTTGAACTGTTTCCGAGATAGGAACGCTAACTCCACTGTTTCCCACCAGGTAGCGCTGTAGACGGTTGTATCGCGCAGCACATATCCACTTTACTATAACTAAATACCACTTTTATTACTATAGCTGCAGCTGTTCAGCAGTTAAAAGAGTCGGGACTGACTTTTTTGGGCACCCTGTATTTTCTTTTGATCGTAAAGGTATTGAAATGGGACCTATTTCAGACCAAGACCTTTACAATAAAACAAAAAGTACCAAAATTGTATTATCTGTTCAGAAGTTATGAGCTAACAAACAAAAATAAAAACAAAAAAAACATACAGTTTGAATTGAGAACCTCATCCTTTTACAAGTCGGTTAATTAGAGCATCTCTTACAAAGTTATAAACTTACAAACACCAACAGCAACACATAGCTCGAATTAAGAACCCCCTCTTTTCTGAAGTTGGTTGAAAACGACTTCGCGCTAATCGATGTGACCGCATACAGTAACAGTACTTTGAACCAGAGAGTATACGTGTCATCCGCTACGCTGCAAAGTGTGCAACGTAGTTCAAGGGTGCACAGTGTAGGAGATTGCGAAGAAACAACTGCACATTTTAAGCGTTCTATTTTTAGCAATAATGTCTAACAACTGTCTTTTTGTAGTAAATCGATGATGTTCTACAACTTCTTAATTAACTTTTCTCCCGTCTTGAACAGTTTTTGAGATAGGATCGCTGATTCCGCTGTTTTTCACCAGATAGCGTTTTATTTTCTTTAGATTGTAAAGATATTACAATGGGAAGTAGTGTAAGAAATTGCGAACAAACAAATGCACATTTTTAGCATTGTATTTTTAACATCAATATCTAAACTATCTTTTCGTACTAAATCGATGACGCCCTGCAATTTTATAATTCACTCCCCCCCCCTGTCTTGAACCGTTTCCGAGATAGGAACGCTAGCATGAATGTCTAAACTATCTTTTTGTACTAAATCGATGATACTTTTCAACTTTGTAATTAACATTTTCTCTAGTCTAGAACCGTTTTCGAGATAGTGACACTAACTCCGCTATTTTCCACCAGGTGGCGATGCAAGCGGTTTAACCTTAGGGACCCTCGATAGAGAGACTGGACATTGGCGCGCCGGCTTTTTGACGAAATTCTCCATTTTAGTGCCAATTGCTCCATTGCTTACCATTACGCTGAGAAGAAATTTTGATTATTTTACGTCATAATCGAAAAAGAACTTATTTATTAAATTTTTACTTTGTTGGGAGATAAATTGCTTTAATTTTGGAATACTTTTAAAAGATAAAAATGCATAATTATTTATTTTATATTATGCTTTAAATACTTTGAATTCTCTTATTGCATGCTGTTTTACGTATTTATTTCCTAACATATGAGATAATTACATTCTTTATTTGCTAGCTATTAGTTTTTAAGTTCTGTTGTGCAATATATTTAATATGTTAGATCTCAATGTACTTTTCTGATATATTTTAAAATACATATTTAAAATAACTATATAAAAATATATTTTTGGATTTTTTTTCTAGTACGCAAAATGTATCAGATTTCTTAAAATAAATTAATAAAAATAAAGAAAATAAGGTGTATATTGTTTACTAACATATGAAATATAAATTTCTTTGAAATAATAATCGCCATAAAAATTTTATAAATAATATTAAAATAAGTAATTATTTTTATTGTCATAATATTTAAAAAAAAAAAACTTAAAAAAAAAGAAAGAAAAAAAAGAAAGAAAGAAAGAAATAGGTAAATGTAAATAAAATAAATAAAAACATTTTTTTAATTTCTAAAGATATTAGTTAATATTTTTACAAATTATTATTAACAAAATTTTTATTTTTATTATTTAACTCTCATCTATATATTAATACGTGAAGCAAAAACTTTGTACCCCTTTTTACGAAAATTGCGCGGACGGAGGATTATGAAATTTCGCACACTTATAGTTTATATAGAGAAGAAGTGCAGAATGCTAATATTTTTTAAAAATACAACGACAAAGACGAGAAATTGGAACATTTGTGAAACGACAAAGGTGCAATTCAAAGCCTATATTATCGGGTTTTATTTCCAGATTAAAATTAACATTTTCATTTTTTTATACTGTTGCCAAAATTTTGAAATTTCAATTAATAATAAAAAGTTAATATGTTAATAACAATAATAAAAGTTAATAACAATGAGTTATTTTTTAAATAGCCAGTTTCATCTGAAAGAGTTATCGCAGAATGCTAATATTTTTTAAAAACACACAAGTTTTGCATTATATATATACTAATTAATCAACTCAACTCAACTCAACTCATTCAATTTGTATAGATCAGTTTCTAAAGAAATCAACCTAAAATAAAAAAAAAATAACGATTTTTTCTACTGACGATGAAAGTTTTTTTCTACTTTTATTATGCCTCGACATAGAACATTAACGGGTCGGAGTGAGAGACAAAGAAGAAGGAATCTATATTTGCGGACACATAATAATAATAGTAATGAAAATACAAATAGTGTTAATATTATACAGAATGAAGAAGTGAATTTGGCAGATAAATTTAAATGTGCACGAAATGTCATTCCAAAAGTTTTTTATAGTTATGATTGTGGATTAATGGATTTGGAATGCAGGTTTTGCAATGCGAAACATTTTGAATCTGAAGTCACTTTAGGTGACAGAACTGCATTCACTTCATGTTGTCATAAGGGTAAAGCAATATTACCGCCCTTAAGTCAAAATGAATATTTTAAATCATTGTATGATGGACTTATTTCAAATGAACCTTCAATAAAAAGTAAGTCAAAAAATTATTTTGAAAATATTCGCAAATACAATTCATCATTTGCTATGGTTAGCTCAGAAGCTCAAGTATCCGAGGCAGTTACAAGTGGAGTGTATCATTTCAAAATACATGATGTTTTTTATCACAGATCGGGTCCAATGACTGCTGCACATGGTCGTTCACCATGTTATGCGCAATTATATTTTTATGATGTTGACACTGCTATCAATTATAGATTACAAGAACGTTTTAATCAAACATGTAACAACAACATAATGCGCGAAATTTCTCTCGAATTGGAACGCAGTAATCCTTTTGTTCGGTCATTCATTGCAATGAAACATCATTGTCAAAGAGTTGAAAATCAAAATAAAGAAATTTGTATGCTCATTAAAGTAAATCATGATTTAGATCTACGCCGTTTCAATGATGCAGTTCAAACTGATGTAGCAGTAATATTTAGTACAGTTGATGGTGAGCCACCTTTTGAACGAAATATGATTTCATTTTCAAAAGTTAATGGTATCATTAAAAATATCTCAGTTTTGGATTCATCATTAGATCCTTTAGCGTATCCACTACTTTTTCCAAATGGTGATACTGGGTGGCATATGAATATGACTCATAATGCACCAACTATATCTAATTCAAGAGCGCCCAGAAATAAATTAACAATGCTTCAGTATGCAGCCTATCGACTTGCAATTAGAGAAGACTTCAGCATATTACACCATTCACAAAAGCTATTTCTGCAATGGATAGTTGATATGTATGTGAGAATAGAGGGCTCACGATTACATTTCATTCGACAAAATCAAATAATTCTTAGGTCTGAAGTTTACAACAATTTAACAGACTACTTAGAATCGAACATCAATGCCAGTAATGTTGGCCGTAGAGTAATTTTACCATCTTCGTTCAATGGATCTCCAAGAAATATGTATCAGAATTATTTAGATGCAATGTCAATTGTACAACATTTTGGAAAACCTTCTTTATTTATTACAATGACTTGCAATCCAAGTCGGCCGGAAATAGTTAACAATATTGGTGTAGGTGAAACTGCTAATTTTAGACCTGAAATTATTGTGCGTGTATTCAAGTCAAAATTGAAAGCATTAATTGAGGGCCTTATACAAAAAAATATCTTTGGTAAAGTTGAAGCACTCATTTATACAATTGAATTTCAAAAAAGAGGATTGCCTCATGCTCACATTTTACTCACTTTAAATGAGCAAGATAAAATTGTTAATGCTATCGATATTGATAAAGTTGTATCTGCGGAGATTCCTAACATTCAAACACATCCGACATTACATGAATATGTTGTAAAACACATGATGCATGGTCCATGCGGTGTCCTTAATCCTAATTCTGTATGTATGAGAGATGGAAAATGCATAAAAGATTATCCAAAACGATTTAATGAATTTACATGTGAATCGTTAAATGGATATCCATTATACCGAAGGCGTGATAATGGTACGCATGCAGAAGTTCGTGGTAGTTGCCTTGATAATCGGTACGTTGTACCATACAATCCATATTTACTTGCCAAATTTAATTGCCATATAAATGTTGAAGTATGTACTACAGTCAAAAGCGTCAAATACATTTATAAATACGTGTATAAAGGCTATGACAGTGCATCCGTTGAATTAGATTCTGGGGAAAATGAACAAGGTCAAAATATAGAAATTAATGAAGTTAAAAATTTTTTAATTGGTCGTTATGTTGGATCAACTGAAGCTATATGGCGCATCTATGAATTACCAATGCATTTTCAGTCACATGTTATCATCAGACTTGATATTCATTTACCGCGACGACAGAATGTTTACTTTCGAGAAGGGCAAGAACGTCAAGCAATTGACAATGTAAGACACACAAAATTATTAGCATTTTTTTAATTGAATCGATCAGATCCATCAGCACGAGAATATAAGTATATTGAAATTCCTCTGCATTATGTGTGGGAAGATTCCCGAAAAAAATGGAAGAAGAGAAGCCGTGGAGGTGATAAAATTATTACACGGATGTATGTAGTGTCACCAAAAGACATCGAACTTTTCCACTTACGATTGCTTTTATTACATGTTTGTGGTCCAAAATCATTTGAGGATGTTAGAACATACAATGGAATTATATACACTTCTTTTGTTGAAGCGTGCCATGCTCGCGGAATTGCTTCAAATGATAATGAATGGCGCGAATGTTTAAATGAAGCAAAATAATTACATACACCAAAAAAATGCGGAATTTATTTGGTTACATTTGTGCAATAAATGTGCCAGCCAATGCATCAGCGTTATGGAATGAATTTAAAGTATATCTTAGTGAAGATTTTCTGAGACTTTATAACGAAGAAGCATCTTTTAATAGAGCTCTATTAGAAATTGATGATATTTTGAATGTTCATAATTTATCAGGTCAGATACTTGGTTTACCAGTTCCCACATACTCGCAGAGAATACAAGAAGCAAATACTATTGATATAATAGAGCAAGAGATGTTGTTTTGTTAGTATTATGAAGCTGCAAATATTGAACAGCGTAATCTCATTGATCAAGTGATTCGTGAAATTTTGTATCATGATACTGGATCCAATGTTTTTTGTTTAACCGCTCATGCAGGTTGTGGCAAAACATTCACTCAAACAGCAATTATTCACAAATTAAATTCGCTTAATCTTCGTTGTATTGCAACTGCGTTCAGTGGCATAGTTCAACTTTATTACTTGGAGGTAGGACTTTACACAATGTGTTTAAATTGCCTATACCCATTTTAGAAAATTCTGTAGCAAATATTACTGCAAATAGTAGCTATGGTCGTTACATAAATTCATCATCATTGATAATTATTGATGAAGTTTCTGTGTGCCCTTTGCAAGTGTTGAAAATCATAGACAGATTACTGCGGGATCTATCCGATGAAAATGATAAACACAAACCATTTGGAGGAAAAACGATACTTCTGTGCGGTGATTTTCGGCAAATCTTACCAGTTATCCCAAATGGATCACGTGGAACTTTAATTGAAAATTGTGTCAAAAGTTGGCATGAATTTCTTTATTTTCATAAAGTTACATTTACTCGAAATATGAGAGCCTTACCAAATGAAATAGAATTTGTAGAATTCTTGAAAAAAATTGGTAATGATGAAGCCCCACAATTCCCTCAGTTTGGTGAAAATGTTATCGAAATACCTCAACAATTAATAGGAGATAAAAATAATATTATTGATGAGGTGTATGGAAATATTTCCGAAAACATATTCTCAGAAAATATATTGAACTCCGTTATTTTAGCGCCTACAAATGATGATTGTACTTTGATTAATACTGATATACTTAATCAAATTCCTGGTGAACAGCGAACATATCATAGCTATGATAAAATAATTTGTGATAATGACAATGCCATCAATAACTATCCGGTAGAGTTTTTAAATTCTTTGACTATTAGTGGTTTACCACCACATAAGTTAGTATTGAAAGTTAATTGCATCGTTTTGCTGATCAGAAACTTAAATACAAAGGAAGCATTAGTCAATGGAACAAGAATGCGCATCAAATTTATGCATCGACATGCAACTGACTGCGAAGTTTTAACTGGGACCGCACGCAGTAAGAGAATTTTGATTCCACGTATAAATTTAACATACTCCGGAACTACTTTACCATTTAACCTTCAAAGAACTCAATTTCCTATAATACCTGCATTTGCGATGACAATAAACAAGTCTCAAGGACAAACATTCGAAAAAATTGGAATTTTATTGAATCGACCAGTTTTTACACATGGGCAATTGTATGTCGCAGCAAGTAGAGTTCGATCATTCGACGGTTTGAAATTTTATATTTCCGAATATAATGGTCAAGGACATTTAGCAAACGACGAAAGAGTTTTTACAAAAAACATCGTTTACAGAGAAGTTTTGTAACATTAATTAAATTATCGAAATATGTATGTCAAGTTCAATGGACAGCATTTTGTTTTAATCGCATGTCTTTTTGTTTCAATAAAAAAAAAATTAAAAAAAGGCATTCTTTATTTTAATCATTTTTTGGATTTTTACTTCCTTATACAAAGTATAAGGAAGTATAGTAATCCCGATTTGCGAAATGGATTTTGTATTTCACATTGCTCGAAAACGAATGATCGCTGAATGTTGCCAATTTATACATGTGACTGTCATGATGTCTAGTTGCACACATGCAAGTGTCGTCTTAACACGAGCTCTCGTTTTGGAGATATAAGAGATTTTACACGATTTTTCGTGACGTCTGTATGTGTGTGTGTGCGTTCGTTTACCCTACCATGCGAGGACCACTGTCCGTTTACACACCAACACTGCGAGGACCAATTTCGTTGCGAGGACCGTTTTGCCGGACCTCGGAACGAAATCGACCCATATTCGTAATCTACTATGCCATACAAAGATCCTCATATATTTTTTTGGTGGTCCTCGGTTTGTTTATAATGTACGGATGTGTGTGTGAAGTGTGTGACATAGATGGCGCTGCTGTTTCTAAAACGCAATTATCTATTATCCTCTTTTCTTCACACGGATTTATGGTATGTAGGGATATAGATGTAGGGATTTCGTTTAGTATAAGAAAGCTTCAGGCGCTAATAAGAGTCTATAGAGAAGTGAGAAATTACCCTGTGTATTCGTATTGTAGAAGCTGAAAACATGTGTCGTATGTAATTTGTAAACTGTCAAATGACACACCCCTTTGTATGTAGAAGAGGGTTAGGAATTTTTGTGGCTATCTTCAAAGCTGCTAAGTCTCTTGCTGTGATTTTTTTTGAAAATGTGTGTCTTTCATAAAATTGCTATAGATTATGTTTCCGATTTGAGTAATTCTTGTAATTCTTACAAATTACTTCTAATATTACAAATATTTTTGCAAATCACTAACTTCATAAATTATCGTTATATTTTTTTCAACAGAGAAACTTATTTAATAAACAGAATATATATATATATATATATATTCTTAATTGAAGAGTTCCTCTCTCTCTCTTTTAAAAATATTCCAGAATTTAAATTAAAACTTTTATTCAATTCGAAAGAATTATTTCTGCTGGATAAAAGTGCAGTGAAAAATGTTTTAAATTGAAATAATAATAATAATAATTTTTTAATCCAACAAATCCTATTCGTTTTTTTTTTTTTTTTTTGTATGTATTTATATATATATGTATATATATATTGTTATATTGTTATATTTTTAAGTAAGACCTTTTGTCGGTTATAGTATAATGCGTAAACACACTGAAATCATTGCATGGCAAAATTTTCATTTGATTAATGGATTGGAGTTTAAAACATCGAGTTAAACTAAACATAACTGTTTTATCTTTTATGTAAATTGTAATTTTTAATGCAGGTACACTGGACTGAAATATAATATTTTCTATTAAATGATACGAACTTTATACAACAACAATATAAATTAGAAACCTACTCTTATTAATAATAAAAATACTTTTCAGTCAAAATAATTAGGCGCCGTTTTTCACCCAATATTAATAATAATAATAATAATAAAATAAAAAAATAAAGCATAATTACAGTGTGATAGCAGACCTTCTTTTTTATCACTTGTTGAAGAATCATATGGTCTTTCAAAGCAAAATATTTGTTACAATTTAAAATTATTATTATTATTCGTGACATTTGCTTTTGATTTTATTCTTCGTTATATAATTACTATTTGATAAATATACAATTATTACGTTTTTATTAACATCGATTCGTATTTGTTAGTCCAGTACAAATCTTGCAATCGAGTTTTAATTAACTTCCCGATTAGCTAGACATTTGAAACTTTCAGAATAGCTGAGAACATCGTGGCAATGCATTTTTTTTTTTTTTTTTAATAGTTTTAGACAATTGTTTTGGGTCCCCGCTACCTTCAGTAGCGTTTATATGATTCAACAATCACATAACTTCCCGACTAGCTAGAAATTTGAAACTTTTAAAAAAGCTCAGTAAAAGAAGACAATGCATATTTTTAAATACTTTTAGCCAATGTTTTTGGGTCCCCGTTGCCTTCCACCATGGGGATCTTTCTTAGGGTTCCTAGCCCGTAGGATCTAAGGGGTCCTACGGGCTAGGACCTCTTAGAAAGACCTTCCACGGAAGGCATTCCCCCCCCCATAGGCCTAGGCCACATAAGGAGTCAATCGGCCTTAAAAAATCCTACAACGACAACAACAACAACCCCGCTGCCTTCGGTAGCGTTTATATGATTCAACAATCATATAACTTCACGACTAGCTAGACATTTGAAACTCTTAGAATAAATTAGAACACGATGACAATGCACGTTTTAAATATTTTTAGCCAGTTGTTTCGGGTCCCTGTTGCCTAAATCATATAACTTTCCGACTAACTAGACATTTAGAACTTTCAGAATAGCTCAGGACACGGTGACAAGGCATATTTCATAATACTTTTAGTCAATTGTTTCGGGTCCGCACTGTCTTCGGTAGCGTTTTTATGATTCAACAATCATATAACTTCCCGATTAGCAAGACATTTGAAATTTTCAGAATAGCTCAGAACACGGTGACAATGCATTTTTTTAATACTTTTAGTGAATTATTTCGGATCCCCGCTGACTTCGTTAACGTTTATATGATTCAACAGAAAATTTAAAAACATGGTATATAAAAAGTTCTTTTTATCTTGTAATTATTATTTTTTTTTTATTTTAGTTCAATATTTACGCCTGCTGATTATTATACTTCAAAATATTTTCACCGTGAAAGAAATCATATTAATATAGTATATATAGGTGAGATTTCCTACGGAATTAATATTAGATTTAATAAACTAAATAAGGAAGACCAACATGTGGAAATTGGACATTTTGCAAAACAGGGGGGGGGGGAGGGGATGATTTAAATGAATTTAGAAGGATGGACATCTGCGATTCAATTTATGATAAGTTAAACCACTGGAAGAACTGTGAATCTATATCTAACGTTCAACATTTTAAAGTTAGAAATAAGTAAAGAATTTCTAAAAGATCATGAATTTAATCGATAAAGATAAATATAGCGATAAAATTTTAATTAAGAACATAATTTTCTATGTAAGAAAAACACAATTGATAGATTTATATCATGGGTTGAATTCTAGTGAAAATATCGGAACTATAGCAGTTGACATGAGTTTAAATTTATTAAAATATAGAATGAGAAAACAATTTTTAATGAACTATTAAAAAAAAAAAAAGAGAGAAATAAAATCAAACAATATAATTTACTTAGTGTTGGATTATGTTGGTCAACATTATGAAAAAGTTAACTTTAACACTATAATAAATAAATACAACAATATTTTGCCTCTTAAAAAAAAAAAAAAAATATATATATATATATATATATATATATATATATATATATATATATATATATATATATATAGTTAAGGCTTTTAAATATGATAAATACATAAGTAAAACGACATATAATTACAATAATTTCGCAAAGAATTTCAGAGGGGGCACAGAAAAAAGCTTATGCTATTGTCAAGAAACTAAATATCTCAGATACGTTTATGAAGATTATGGATATCTACTTAACAGAGATTTGGATATAGTTCCGAATACTTTTCTGCAGAAATAAATGAAATACGGTACAAAGTACAGATTAAAAGGAATCTTGTCTAGAAAGATAGTTCATGAAAGAATTTACAAAAAATATCGATTTTTTCATATCGAAAATGGCTTTTAGATACAGATTACCTATTGAGTATTCAACTAGTGGAGGTATCATATACAGAGAGATTTGAAAGATATTTTTATAAAAAGTTATGATGGGATTTAAAAAATAATATTTATGCAGATTTAAAAACTTCAATTAAAAAATGACAAGCTAAATTTATAATTTTATATATCGACAAATCTAACAGAAATTTTGCAATCATATGTAAAAAACATTATGCTCAAAGACTTTATGATAGCTATGTTAAGGAGAATTTTATTCTCCTTAAACAAAAAAAAAAAAAAAAAAAAAAAAAACAAGAAATCAGTAATAAATTAAAGGCATTTTATAAGAAATTAAAATTAAAACAAAACAGATTTTCTGTATTTAGTTCTTGTCCCCGAATTTCATAAAACCCGCATTTCATTTAGAACAGTTACTTGTGGTTTTGGCTCATACACTAAACGCCAATAAGTCGTTATTGAATAAGCTAAATAATATGTTGTAGAAGAAAATATTGCTTCCTGAAAGTTTTCAATGAATTCCGAGTTTCGATGAATTTATACTTTTTGAGATATTCTAAACATAATACACCCATTTTTAGAAAATGACTACTTTTCTGATCGTGGGTATGGTGTGTTAGCAAAATTTCATTTATGAGGTGTTGGCGTTGGGGATTAAGGCCAGTTGAATATTATAGGCATAGGTGTCTGGGCCTAAGGATGTAAATGCCCTCCAGCAGTTTTTTTTAAATGATCCTCACCCGCATTTGCGCCAGGTTTGGAGAAGAGCACAGAAAATGCCGAGTGGTTAGACCAACGAGTGCAACCTAAGATCGAACCCGGCACCTCACGTCTATCAGCTTTTGAGAGTAGATTCACTCGACCTTAGTTTACGAGAAGACGAGAGTTTACGAGAAGTATACTGCTTACCTCGTCATCTGAGGATTTGTAAGAAATGCTTCAGGAATTAAACAAAGAAAGCAAACTCGGTGGATTGAAAATGACCCACAGTGCCTCAGTAAGACAAAAATTATGGCAAATTCCTTTGTTTCTTCACTGAAGGTATGGATTAATATGAATCACTATTGATATGGATAAGTTAAAAACGGTATGCTGTTCTACATATCTCAGACAAGCCCTTCTGATGAATAGAGGGCACCATAAAAGAAATTAACAGCCGAGTTAAACTTGCGTGGAGAGCATTCTGAAGAAATAGCGCTATATTCAAAAGCGATCTCCCAATTTCTTTGAAAAGAAAAGTTTTTGATCAGTGCATTTCGCCTGTTTTAACTTATGCTTTCAGAAACTTGGACATTAGCATATAAAACAATACAAAAACATCAAAGAACTCAGAGATGCATGTAGTGAAACATGTTAGGATTCACCTGAAGAGACAGAAAGCCAAACACTTGGATAATTAAGCAAACCAAAGTTAAGGATGTTATTTCTGGAGTTAAGAATTTAAAATGGAGTCACCTTGCGAGAAGAAATAATGATAGACAGACACCAAAGTCGTATTTTGCATTCTGAAAGATAAGAAAAGACCGAGGAAGGTACCACTGTGTCGTTGGAGCGATCAAATTGTGAAGTTTGGAAAAACAGAATGGAGAAGAATTGTAGAAACAGGTCAGATTCACCTAGGCGAGGCCTTCATTCTGCTGTGTATTGATAAAGGCCGGTGAAAGTGTGGGTGAATTAACACGGCGCTGTGCTTACTCAAAAAAGGTGGTCGAGATTCGATTACTGGGCGATACTAATTTAATTTAATTTAGGGGGGAAAAAATAAAAATAAAAATTTTAACAAAGTACAGAAATAAGTAAATTTAAAAAGTAAATTAAGAAATGAACTATAAACTCTTATACTATTCGTTCTTCAATTTGAGACCAAAAAAAAAAAAAAAAAAAAAAAAAAGAAAGAAAGAAAGAAAAAGAAGTTGAGTCTATTTTCAAGAGGGGTGATCGCTACGTCTGAGAGGAGTATTTCGCAAAATTTTATCTCTGGTGCATTTTTGTTTATTGATTTCATTTTTATTTTCGATCTTTAATTTTCACCTTAAATTTGAATTGAATATCAGTATATAAAATTTGATTCAAAATATCAGTACACATTTTTCATGTGACTTGTTCAAGAGGAAATAAATTTTGTAGGTATTGTACTAAGATGATTTTGAATAAAGTTTCTTAAAATTCTGAGAGAAATTAGCGGAAACGGAGAGATAATGATTCAGATAACGCTTCTTAGAAAACAGGCTACGAAAATTTCCAGGGTTTCTACTAAAACTTCTGAAAGGTTTTATCAAGGTCATTCAAACACCATGAAAGTCAGTTTCATATTTTATATTCATGCTACTATTTCCAATGCAACACTCCTCAAAATGCATATTTATATGGAAAATTTTAAATTTTGCTATGTTGATAAAATCTTAAATTATGAATAACATACGAAATTTTCCTATTATAATATTTGTAGTCAATCATGTTCAAACAAGTACCTTAAATGTTATTCTGAAGTTGTCTGATATATTTATGATCCTCAAAATGGACGTTTATGCTCAATTCTGCCCTATTCTGCCATTTATGGAAATCGTAAATTCCAAATAACTTACGATTTTTTTAAATTGGGAAAATCGTAATCTATGATATTTATACCAGTATCCTAAATAATATTTAAAAAGGGGTCTGATATCTTTGCGATGAAAATATCACTCAAGATTGACGTTTATGTGAAATTTTGCCCTATTCTGCCATGTTAAGAAATTCGTAAATTTCCAATAACTTACGAAATGTTTATATTGGAAAATTCATAGTCATTATTATTTATGCCAGTGTCCTAAATAATATTTAAAAAGTGGTCTGAGATCTTTACGATGAAAATATCACTGAAGATTGACGTTTACGTGAAATTTTACCCTGTTCTGCCATGTTAAGAAATTCGAAAATTTCCAATAACTTACGAAATTTTTATATTGGGAAAATTATAGTCAATGATATTCATGCGAGTATCTTAAATAATATTTCAAAAGTAGTGTGACACCATTACGACGAAAATATTATAAATAATATTTTAAAACTGATCTGACTTCTATGCGTCATTTTTTTTTTTTTTTGAGATACTGTGTAGTGTACACAGACTAACATACTAACACACTAACGGACTAACAAACTAACAGACACCCTACAGACGGACACCATACAAGTTTTGTCATTTTCGGAATCCTCACCTGAAAACGTGTAAAAAAGTCAAAAAACGGAGGTCGAAAATTTTCACGATTACTGTATCTAGTATGATGGGTAACCAAAAATGTATAATATGTAATGAATAATAATGGGACGAATTTCTCCGTAAGTTAACATGAGCTTTCAATGACCTTGATTTTAACTAAAACTTAGTCCTAATTTACCCTAATAATCCAAAGAGCCTTAATCCTAAATTTGATCCCAAAGAAAAGACAAAAAAAAAAAAAAAAAAAAAGCATATTTATGAAGGAACACCTAACGATGAATTTGACTATAGCGATATTAGACGAATAAATTGGTTCCTCTGTTGAGAAATACTTCATGTTGAATTATCGTGTTGTGTTTAAGGAGGAAAGGAAGAAATCGAATTTTTACAAATAATAATATTAATAATAATGATAATAATAATAATTTCAAAAATCAATAAAATACAAGGCGATTATGATAGACAAATGGATTCAAATATCTTTAATAAATAGGCATAAAAAAAAAACTTAACTTACCGGGAAGTACAGTGATCATCCTCATTGATAAAACACCTCCTATAATACTACAACCATACAAAATCCCTGATGCGATCAGCCGAAGAAATAAAAACTAAATTTTTTCGCAACAAAATACCATGCTAATTTTTCAGATGTGTTAAAAGTTGAATTATTAGAATTTATTAAATTAAATCCCCCTCCAATTAAAATTTGCAAATTTGACTAATTGCTACAAAAACATGCACCTGATATACTCCGCCTCCTATCTAAGGCTGTTGGTAGTTAATTTTTTGGGAGGAGGTTTAAATTATAGTACACAATGTTAATTCTTTAGAATATAGTATAGATTGAAAATTTTAAACAAATTTGTACATTTCAGGGGAGGGGGAGGTAATGGGTCAACTACTAGCAAAATCGCATTTTGAAACGGCCCACCGGTGGCCGAGTGATTCTGCGCTCAAAGCTAGTAGACCTGAAGTGCCGGGTTCGATCCCAGGTCGCGCTCGTCGACCTAGCTGTTCGGTGTTTCCGTGGTTTTCTCCAAAACTTTTAAATATGGGCTAGTCTAGGACCCCTTAGAAAGACCGTCACGGAGGGCACTCCCCCTCAGGCCTAGGACCTACAGCAGTCAATCGGCCTTATTCCCAAAATCCAATCTAATCCCACTTTAAAACTATTATTCTATATAACATAATTGTAGAGAAAATAACAAAGAATTTATTTCCAGTTGTTAAATATTCAAAAATTTTATCAATGATTATATTAGACAATGATAAAACTTTAAGAAATTTCCATTAATTGCTCAATTACTGGTCTGTTCACAATAATACAACAATTGAAACAGAGCAGCTATAAGCGATCATCATACATATCATGTTTTGTGAATTTATAATTTAAAGGATTTGAGACTTGAGCCTTCGTACATAATAATTCCAACTAATCTTTGCAAAACATTTTACAAATTATATATTACAACAAAAAAGTGTACACGCGCAGGAAAGGAAGTGTTGAAAGGGAATGAATACTTTATAGAAATTTGGGTTAATATTACAACTTTTCCATAAGAAAGCACTATCTGACTATCACTACCAGAAAACCGGTTAAAAAACATCCACTTAAAAAAGTATAATCATTCCGTACTTTATTTTAAAAAAAAAAACCACCGTTGGATTTTCTTGTTGGGAAATAAGAACAAATGAAAAGTTTCATACACTTACAAGCGAAAATGAATGTGGGTATGCAACTTTATAGGAGTATTTAATTTTTTAAACAATTATTTTTATAAAATCTCTTTCAATTTGTCGATTGTTGGTTGGGTTTTACGTCGCACTAGGGTTGCGCAATGGGCAATTGGTGATGGTCTGGGACTCGCCTCGAGAGGTGGTCCGGAGACATGCCATCATAATTTTGATCCTCCACGGAAGGGATGGCTCTCCCGCTTCGATGACTCACAGAGGTATAATTTTGATGGGAACATGGAGGACATTGACATGACAGATTTTACATGCACTAGTCATCATTAGTGTTCACAACAGTCTTTGGTCTACTCGAGAATCAAGCCCGCAATCATCCAATCAGGAGCCCGGCGCTCTACTGACTGGGCTACCGCGTCCACCCCCCCCCCCCTCTACCTTAAAAAAAAAAAAAAAAATCAAAACGTCTAGTGAATAAAAATTAAATATCCGCAATTTATAGGAAAGCAAAAAATACTATTCGATTTTCTTGATCGGAGACAGTACTTGAAAACTTTAATTTACTTAAGATTGAAAATGAATGCAAGAATGTCTTAGAAATTAGACAATATCAATTGATCTTAGGTTTAAAATTTTAATAATAAGCCTTAAATTTTCTTTGGCTTTGCCTCATTCTTCAAAAGTAATTTCATCAAATTTTCAAGAAATAAAGTCGCTGAAATAAAGAATATATAAACATTGTCACAGATATTAACTTTATAATACTCGTAAGTAATTTTTTAAATATCTATTCGTATAAAATATCTTTTCATTTATTGAATTTTAAATGTAATTGCATTGTCTTTTTGGGAAAATAAGACAACTTTTCTATAATAAAGCACTTCCAGAAAACCAGTTAAAAACATTCATAGAAAAAAAAATCGAACTTTATAGAAAGGCGAAAACTACTCTTCAATTTTCTTGTTCGGGAATAACAATTCATGAAAAACTTCACATGCAAGTGAAAATTAATGAAAAAATATGCAAGAAAATTAGTCAGTTTTAACTGATCTCAGCTTAAAAAAATCATAATATAATAAAAGCCTTAATTTTCTTTATTTTGGTTATAGTTCCTCTGGCTGTGATCTAAAAAGAAAAAAAAAAAATCCCTTTTCGGCAAGCTTAAAGGCAAAGGTAGATTCCTTTACGTTAATATTTCAAATGTAAAGAAATATTTCATATGCATTAATACATACTTAGCCAACGGCTTTGTTCCCACACATTGCATTATTTACGTCGGTATTCTGTTTTTAAGAAATGTAATTATCAACTAGTACTATTCATTCTACTAAAAATTTCAGTCCAGATTTATTGATCAGTAAATGATTCAGTTTTTTAAAAATCCAAGTTTATAATCATTCAACAAATAGAAGACAAAACTTGCGACTTAGGATTGAAATTTGTGAAAATTTGATAGTTGTTGACGAAATTCGTTATTTGATGACAAAATTTCGCGAGCTCGGCGATGAAAAATGGTAGTTTTGACGTCATTATATTTTCTTCCCACGCAAAAACCTCATATTTGTTCACAGACCAATATCTTGTTTCCACAAGATAAAAAATCAAAGGAAGCTGTAACGTATTACTCTCAATTTCAATCGTAAATTTTAAATTCTTGCGTAAACCGGCGTTCTAAACTATTCCCCACAAACGATATTTTTACCAAGACTAACGTATTATTTTAATTTTATATTTTTAAATAATTAATTAAAGCTGTTACCATGGTTTTTATATTTGCAGTGATCTTTTTTATTATCGTTTGCACGTGACGTAAGCATCAGGTTATAAATTTAAGAAATTAAAGCTATAGAAAAAGTCGGCTTCATCACAATTGTCGAAAAATCACTTTTTAACTTGTAACTTTTAAGCAATTGAAGTTATTGAAAAAGTTTAAATACAAAAGTTGTTCTTTACGATAAGGCGGTAATTCGCCTGATTTGAAGTATTTTCCTATTTTCAATATTAAAGAAATTATGGGCATATGAAAATTCCTATCCCCCACCATTTCCACCCCTTTGAGCTGGATGCCTCATCTACGAACTCGACCGAGATTTTTATTGTCCTGACAACATATCCGGAGCTGGTTAAATTTAAGTAAAAATTAATCCAGTATTGAAAAATGTATATGAAGTACCCCTACGTGCACGTAAAGCATCACCTCTCTACTCTTTTTCGCAATTTATTTACCTGAGAAGCTGTTATCCGTTCTGTTGTAGATTAGTCAATGTTTTTATTGTTACCTCTAAGATGATTTCTTTTCTTTTCTTTTTTTTTTTTTTTTTTTTTTTTTATACTACATTTTTGAGTTGTGGCACTTATCTTGCTGGGGTTACTTAATGTGTATACTGTAATAACGTTTTATTTAAATTCACTAAAATATTTATCCATGTTCTCTGTAAATTTACAATAATTCTTAGTTAAAAGTAAGTAATCGAAATTATCAATTTTTATTATGTATTTTTATTTATTTTGTTTATTTAACTTCTCAAAAAAAAAAAAAGAAAGAAAAAAGCATTCTTAGTTACAAACATAGTCTCCTCAATAATTAATTATAGTCATTAAAATTTATATAAAATAGATTTTTTAATATCTCCATTTACTTTCTCTGTAATAATTTTCGATAAATAACTAAAGACAAATGATTATCAGTAGTTTTTCTTTTGAAATTTTTATTAGTGTAGATATCGATAATTGATTAAAAGTGTAATTATTGATATAATTTTTCAAGTATTTCTGTATATTTGATGCAAAATACTGCAATAGAAATTATTTTCAGTAAACTTTGCAGCTTTGTCATTGTAATAACGGTGTGTGTTGCATTAACTAGAATATAAACCAAAAAAAAAAAAAAAAAAAAAAAAAAAAGAAAGAAAGAAAGAAAGAAAAGAAAAAAGTTTTTAAAAAGTAAATTTTCCGAAAATTCTCCACCTTTGATTGCAAAAGAATTGTGTTATTCTACTCGACTTTATAATACTGACACTCGAAACAAAAATCAAAATAGTAATTTTACTTACTTAATTGCAGAATTTTAATAATAAGATGGCCCAGAAGACGAAAATTTTATTTTTTCCATTTATTGTTCAATTTTCTATTATTATTATTTTCACGTGCAGCGTAATATTTCATACATTTCACTCAATATGACAAAATTATTTATTTTAAAATTTAATAGAAATATAGCCATGCTTAAAAATTAATATATCTTAAATAAATAAATGAATAAATAAATATTTTTAAGTTAATAATATGCTGTTTTATGTTATGCTTAATTTTCTTAATGAGAATTATATTTCCTTAAATTTCTTTCAAAACAATCTTAGATAAAAATGAAAAATTTTAGGAATTAAACATATTAGAACTTATAAAAAAGAATTCGAAGAAAATGAGTTTAAAGTTTTAAGCAAAACTTGCACAAAATATTAAAATCACGTCTTTTGATTTATTTCTGGCATAGGTGTCTGCTTAACTGGGTCAGCGGGGGCGGTCACCATAGCTTTTTTTATATTTTTTTATTTATTTTATTTTATTTTTATTTTTTCACGGGGGCGAAAATATATGTTTGCCTGGCTGCTTCAAACTTCCAACAGGTCGAAATTTCAAACGCGAAAATTAGTTTGATCATATAGTATTTGAATTTTACAGTACATCGTTTTTTATTTATTTTATTTATTTTTTCTTCTCTCTCTTTCTTTACTGATGGGTTACCAGCAGGATCTACTGTACTTCATACAATTCCCATTTGGCAAGAGAAAAGCTAAACGACCTGTCCTTTATATTATAGACTAAAGATAGGTTGAGGCAGAAAAGCTATTGTTCACGGTCAAGGCGGTTTGGAGTATGGGTGCAACTTTCGGGAATTCTATTCTCAAGAAAAGTGATACCGACAGAAAAGCTTTTGTTCATTCAGTTCAGCCCATAGCACAATAATTTCATGCTGAAAGTTTCTTTTAAATGGGTTAGTAAGGCGAAAGATAATAATATTTAAAAAGAAGCAAACTTTTAATGCTATTAAAAATACAGATATTTAATTAAATATTTCTCTTTAATTTAAATTTTTCTGTATATGTTTGTCCATTATTTATTTATTTATTTATTACCCACTGTTTGAGTCCGATTAATATCAGTATTCAATTTTACACACGAAAAGAGAAGAGGAATTTGTTTGTTCGTTGAAGGAGTTAAGGTCAATTGACTACACTTTTTTCTAGGCCTATAGGTGGAACGCGCTCCATGAGAATCTTCCTAAGGAGTCCTAACCCGTATTTACACTAGTTTCGGAGAAAGCCACAGAAAACTCCGAACGGCCAGGTCGACGAGTGCGACCTGGGAAACGCGGTGCTTCTCGTCTACTAGCTTTGTTCTCAGAATTGCTTGACCACTGAAGAGGCCGAGAAGGGGAAGGAGTTGTCAAAAATGATAATTAATAGGTTAAAAACTGCTGTTTTAGAAGCCCAGATCTCATTATTAATATTACTTCAGCGAACAAGTAAATACGGTCATTTCTACAAGATGATTTAGATTGTCAATTTATGAAATTAATAAATATATTGGAAAAAGTAATAAAAATCTTTAATATCTAAGTTTACTGAAATACTCTTAATACGTATATTAAATTGTTTACATGTAATTATCTATGTAAACAATTTCAGTTGTCAATTCTCTGTTCTTATATATTTTCGATGTAAATAACAGTATCGGCATTTTTAAAGAAATTTTAATAAGAAATCTCTTTATAAATGAAATAAAAGGACACGGCACAAAGAGTCCTGTTTTGGAAAGTTCTAAAGAATGTTCTGAAAAAAATCCTTTGAAAATTATCTTGAAAAAAAAAAAAAAAAAAAAGAAAGAAATAAAGAAAATTTTCAGCTTTAACAACATAAAATGTACTTTAAGAGTAAAACTTTTATGTTTTGAAAATAAAGACGTAATAAAATGTATGATTAATTTGTGCCCCCCCCCCCCACTTTTTTTTGTGTATGTGTGTCTATCTATATATAAGAAGAACGTATTCAATTTGTGGAAAATTTCGACCGTTGATATAGTTACACGCCTTAAGACGTTTTGAACACGATATGATTATCGATATGACTATTTTTAGAAAATATCTGTGTGTTTCTCTCTCTCTGTGTATAAAAAATTCTGTATTTGGTCGGTTGTATCCAGAACCAATGGACGAATTTAACTGAATTTTGATTTAAACTAAAGCTGATTACGTTTGATAATCAGTCGCCTAACAGTTGACGCTGTCATCGTCTATTTTATGTTAGTTTTTTTTTTTTTTTTTTTTTATAACTTTTAAAATCACAGTATTGGAAAAAATTAATTTATATACCAAAATTGATTTTCTCTGTTCAAAGTAAAAATATATATTTGATAGTAATAGTTAGAATACCAAGAAAATTTTTCTTTATGTATATCTTTATTCTATCCCCTACCCTTTCTCTCCGGTATGTAGATTTTAAAATCGAAAAAAAAAGTCACCGGAAATGAATTTTGGTGGTCTTCATAAATGAAATACAGCTTTTTAATAACTTTTAGTGGCATTATGTTTCTTCTATTTTTAAAATTGTTTTTTTCCTTTTAAATGATTCTTTTTCTGTTTCATTTATGTATATATGAATTATTTTTAACATATCGCAGGAAAAAATGAAAAATTCAATATTCTACTATGTGTAAGGAGTATAAATATTTGCATAGAACACAATGCTATGGAATACTTTTGGGTGCCCCTATGTACAAATAAGTAGAAGTATACACTCCATTTTCAATAAGGAACATGCTATAGTGAACTTGAATAACATATATCAGTTTCAAGAATTTCCATGAATATTTATGGGAGTTGGTGCACGGACAGACAGACGGATCAACAGACGAACAGACAGACCCAAACCGAAGTCAATAACAGTTTTCAGGGCTGAAAGTATTCCTATATTTCCTATTTTTCTTATATATTTCAAAAAATCATGAAAAATGCCCTATATTTTCCTATAGTTTATAATTTTTTACATTTTCCCTTTATTTCACAAAAATTTTCCTACATTTCCTATATTCTGGTACTTCAGTTTAAGTTCTTCTTACTTATTTTCTGCTTTCCTTGCTAGGCATTAAAAGAATTCCATTACCATTTCAATATTAATTTTCACTTATTATTATTATTATTATTATTATTTTTGTGAAGTATGGGAAAGTTGGGGGGGGGGGTGCACAATTCCTTAAATAGGCACTACATGTAGTTAACTAACATGTAGTTAAATTGAAGGTTCATGATTTTTCTTTCTTTTTGATTTTTTGAGCATTATGATGTAAAAGAGGTGTCATTATTTTGAATATAATATGTGGATTCATGTTAAATGATATAAACTGGTATGAAAGTTAGACAAGCAAGAGATGGTAAATTTGGAAATATGTTCTTTTCTAAATAATATAAAAAGTAAACAGTAATATATCAGTACATTCATTTTATCTGTTAAATTAGATGAGATTAAATTAGGGTGTTTTGTTTACGAAGTCATTTAATCATTCCGAGATTACAAAATAATGTTAGAGAAAGTTCGTTTTTACTCAACCTCTCAATCTTCTCTTGAAATTATGTTCCTACTTTTGTGTGAAAAATATTCCTATATTTTCCTGTTTGATTGCTTTGACCCCTGAGTTTTTAACATTCTTTGTAAACTGTTAATAACATTCATCAAGTAATTCCAGTACGTTAAATTCATTATCGCAGTTAGAGAGTTTGAACATCGCATTTAGGATATAGTACCTAAAATTCGAAAAAAAAAAGAAATCCTAAATGCGACGCGGGTATATTTTTTCATAAATTAAAGACAATTTTTTAATTTCTTGAAAAGAAATGACCCAAACACAAGTTCAGAGTTAAGCGTATAATGTTCAACTCTTTTTTCTTTCTTTTCATATTTATTTATTTACTAAAATATCATAAATTTCCTATATGCGATAAACTTACAAAAAATCAGGTCGCATTTGGGATTTGGGCACAATGATCTTAAAAAAAATATAAAATAAAAATCTACATTTTTGTCATATATTTACTCCGTTATTTTATTTTATTTATTTATTTATTTAATTTTTCAATGATTTATTGATAAATTTCACTAATTTTTTGCTTTCTTAATTTTTTCTGTAATTATCTTTATTTGACCTTTGATCTCTCGGAGGATTTTGGGAAAGTCGAACGCCTGCCATTATCGACCAACTAAAACCTATTAAATCACGATGGCATCTGCTCCTCCTTCTAAATATTATTATCTTATTATTTTCTGTTATAGTATGTTCAGATTTCTTATGTATGGATGCCATATATCAATGTCTCAGAAATAACTCATTTTTTATTATCTTGCTACTATAATTCCTGTTGATATAGTCGTTCTATGGAAAATTTTAAGCTTAACTTTTTGAATATATTTTGCTCTGTATAGAACGTCCCTTCAGTATGTAATAATATATTGATTATTCATGGTGCTTAGCGTAAGATTATAAAAATAAGGCATATAACAGTATCGGAATTCGAAACTCTGCAAAATATAAAAGAATAAAGGCGTTTAAGTTTTTCCGTAGTTTTCTTCGAAACTTGTGTAATTCCGAACTAAATACCGTTAAAAATCCTTTGTACAAAATATTAACCAAGTATCGGAACTTGTAACTCTGCAAAATTTAAAAGTATAAAGGCGTTTTGGGTTTTCCGTAGTTACAGAATTTGAACGGCTTATATCAGTTTAAAAGTCCGCAATAAAAAGTACTTTAAAATATCTTTTGAATGATATATTATAAGCAATTTAATCATAATTAGTATTGGAGATTGTGAAATTTTATTATATTAAAGCGCTATCTGGTGACTGATTTGCGAGATCTGCTCTTCAATTTCAATTCAAATAAGTTTTAAAGTAATATATTATTTTTGAAACTATGTTAAATAGAAGCTACAAAAATAATATAAGCATTCCTATAATAAGATTTATCTGATTTTCCTGTGGTTTTTGGGGAAACTTGCAAAAATCCAATCTGAATAGCGTTAAAAATTCTTAATGGAAAATATGAACTGAGTATCGGAATTCGAAAGTCTGTAAAATTCAAAAGAATAAAGAGGTTCCGTAGTTTGTTCGTAGTTTTCCCCGGACCCGAAACACCCGTACGAAATTTGAACACCGTTCAATTTGTCGGATCTTAAAACTTAATAATACCAATTTTAAACGCTCCAACACTATTTCTACAGCAGCCCCTTCGCATTCCTTTCCCGTCTCGCCTAATAATTTTACACTTTTGAAAATATCTGCAATCGGTTTCTCGGGTCTTAAAATCTAATAATGCCAATTGTCAACTCTCTAACTCCATTTCTACATTTTTGTCCCTTCACCCCTCCCCTTTCTGTCCCTCCTAATAATTTTACACTTTCAAAAATATTCGCAATCGATTTATCGGGCCTTAAAACCTAATTATATCAATTTTAATAGCTGTAACTGTTGTTCTACATTTTTGCCCTTTCGCCTGCTCCTCCCCCCCCCCCTTTCCTTCAAGACACTCCTAATAATTTTAAACTTTCAAAAATATTCATAATTGAATTATCGGCCATTAAAACCAGGTAATAGTAATTTCAACGGTACATCTCAATTTAAAACTAGTTGGCATAGATGGACTCCGCTGAGTTACCCACCATATATATGTTCTCATAAATTTCTAGTGTGAGACATATTATAGCATATTAAGAGAAATGAATTTGATCAAAGGCTTGACAAAGTGACAGAATAAAATCCCCGCATAATAGGCTATCCACCGTTCACTTCAATTTGTTTATCTTATTCTAATCTATTAATTTATTTTATTAGGGTCAGTTTCGTAGTTTAGTTTTCATGCTACTATTTCCAATGCAAGAATCCACAAAATTCCTATTTATATGAAAAATTTTTAATTTTGCTATGTTGATAAAATCTTAAATTACGAATAATTTACGAAATTTTTCTGTTAGAATATTTGTAGTCAATCATGTTCAAACAAGTATCATGAATGTTTTTTGAATTTGTCTGATATATTTATGATCCTCAAAATGGACTTTTATGCTCAATTTTGCCCTATTCTGCCGTGTTAAGTAAATCGTAAAGTCCAAATAACATACGATTTTTTTAATTGGAAAATTAATCGCCTTTAAATGTTTAAATCGCGTTTTTATCTCTTAGTTATATATATATATATACTCTAAAAGATAAAACAAAAAAATTGGTGACAAAATATAGAAAACTGTAGAAAAAATAAATAAATAAAATTCTTAAATAAATAAATAAATAATAATAAAATTAATTAATTAATTAATTAAAAATGATGTTGAAAAGGTGTTAGGTCCCCTTAAACGTACGGGGCTAAGGTACAATTATATTGACATGGATTTCTTAAAATAGTAATTTTCCTTCTGTAAAAGAATAAAATTTAATTAAAGACTATATAGTTAACGGAAAAAACGGTAACGGAAAGAATGGTACCCTTGAACATCGGAAACTTCCTATAGTAATAAATATCATTTTTGTATATATGCCTTTTCGTATATATATCAGTAGAGAAAAATCCTTAGACCAATTTTCGGTCTTTCATTTACATTCCCTTTCCACACTTCAAATGAAATAATAATAATACTGTTTACTTTCTTACGAGAAGTGTTGTGCATTTTCCCGTTACAGTTTCTTTTGCATTGATTACTCTCTTTGTATTAAATTTATGAACATTTACCACAAAAAAAAAATAAATAAAAAATAAATAAATAAATAAATAAATAAATAAATAATAATAACAATAAATAAACAAACAAATCTAATAATAATTGTTTTCTATTTTCATATAAGGAAGTATTGGATTCGTAAAAATTTTCTACTTCCGGTTTCGAACGGATTTACACATTTTGAGATGACGTGAACATAATTTACCATTTAAACTAGTATGAGGTTAGAAGCCTTTATTATCATATTATGAATATATAGGCTCCCTACTCTCCCCCCACCCCTCGCTTTCAACCGGTTATAAGCAATAAATCTCACCCCCGTACTGACAACCTAAAATCGACTGCTAAGAATTGTGGTATTGGAACGCGCAATTTGAATCATTTTATGATAAAACTCTAAAAATGAATGAAACTCTATAATTAATAATAATAATAATAATAATAATAATAATAATAATAAATGCAATTTTGTATTTTGTATTGCTTAGCTGGCTGGCTCTTCTTTCAAAAGTTGACCCGTCCAGCTGAACTTCTAAATCCATAGCAGCTGTTGGGAGATAGCGTTTTTAACTACTTCACAAAAGAAGCGTCGTTTGGACAAACCGCTCCTGCATTTCAAAGCAATCTTTCATTCGTAAGAAAATTCCGCGTCGCGTGTGGTAATGTTGAGATATTTACAAGCCACATTATAGGAGTTCTTAAAAACGAAACGAAATGTTATTCAAGTAGATCTCGATGTTTTCAAAGCTTTAACTTTAACTTGATATTTTTTGTTGGGTAATTCTTCAGGAACACATCAATTGCGCTTACGTTAATCCCCCCTATTGTTAAAAATGCATCAATTGCGCTCGCGAGAAAAATTACTAAAAACGTTCATTGTCACCTTCCCCTCCCCCTTGTATACCGGAAGGTAAAAAATGATAATTTCTAGAAAGGGAAGAATTCTTTGCTTACTTTATTGTCACTATCATATCGTTTCTACAAAATATAATCCTAACTGGTCCACGTTAGAGACATATTATACAGATATTAAACTATTAATCTCACGTGGAAATACAGAATATGTTTACTTATCAAGATGTTTCATTTAGTATTCTGTATTATTAACACCAATATTAATTTTTTATTTTCATTTAACCCATTAGACGTCAAAGCTCCCGCTGTGGGAACAATTTTTTAAGATTTTTTTCCCCTGCAAGTAATTAAGATAAATATATTTTTTATTTTTTACAATAAATATTAAAATTCCCAGCTTCGTTTTTTTTTTTTTTTTTTTTTTTTTTTTTTTTTCAATTATTCAAACAAAGATGTTTGTTTTTCTGCAAAACATCAGCGACGAAAAAAAAATCAAGAAAAAAAACTCATTCGAGTACAGGGGTTTAAAACATTGGATATGAAATAAAACAATTCTTTTCTTAAATTATAACAAACAGGGATCAAGAAAACTAATTGAAGAGGATTTTGCCTTTTTTTCAACATTTGTTCTACCCCAATTAGGTGTCAAATCACCCATTTGGAAACATGTCATATCTTCTAACAAAATATATTTTTATTTTATTTATTTATTTTTTTTTTAAGTATATATGATTAGAAATGCACATTGAAACCCATTTATAAATTTTCAGTGGAATTCATATAGCGGCGTTTAATGGGTTAACAAATATAATAAGCAAAATAATTCATACGAGTAAAATGATGTAATCCAAAAGTCACATAAAAAAAAAAAAAAAAAAAAAAAAAAAAAGAACATTATTCAAAAAGTATTGACTCTAACTCTATGCGGTTTTCACTGAAAAGAATAGAACAGCATGGAATTTTTTTTTACATATACAAGAAAAACTTAGTTATACTTTGCACCAATATATCGTGCAGTATCCACAGTATCCACTTACATTTTAAACAGATCCGCCTGATCAAATGGCGCCATAGTGCGAATTCTGAAGTTTTATTAAGGAGAATTTCTAATGTTGAACGACTGACAATCATACTAATGATTGACGACCATTACATTGAACATTTACAGTCTAGTTACTTTGTTGAATCATGTATTGCGTCACAATAAGAAAGAACTTTTAAAATTAAAGCGTCACCTAATAAAGGAAATTTAAGCTGATTCGCTAATAAATCTTTTGTTACCTAAAATATGCGTATGCATTACGCATAAATTAAATAAAAAGACTTTTTAGTTGTGACATCAGCTGGCACTCGACAATATGTTTGCGTCTTAAAAAGTTCGCTTTTGTACCGAATTTTACATTATGCCGGTATCGTACCTGAAGATTGTTCTACAGTTCTCTGTACTTAGGGTTTAGGAGGGACTAAAACCTACGAACGCAATCTATATTTTTATGCTTTTGGGGAGGAAATATGCTTTGGACGCAATTGATGCGTTTGATTTTTTTTTTTTTTTTTTTTTTTTTTTTTTTTTGGGGGGGGGGCGGGATTTGATCTAGGCGCAACTGATACCTATGAGGATGAAAAAAAAAAAAAAAAAAAAAAAAAAAAAAAAAAAATCAGAAGCTTGTATATATTTTTAAAAAGTGTTATAAAAATATTATTTTTTTAATACCTGAAGTTAAAAAAAAAAAAAAAAAAAAAAAAAAAAAGGATTCTCCATAACCTTGATGTTTTGTCTGTCTATGTGCCTATATGTGACATTTTTGACAAATGAAATAAGTAGCCGAATTTCATTAACGTCTATTTCATTAGAAAGCTGATATATTTCGGATGACTCTTAACTATATTTCATATATTTTGGTTTTATTTTATTTTATTTTATTTATATTTTTATTTATTTTTTCCCACATAATACCTTGCATTGATATATTTTTATAAATTTTCAAGTTGACAACCTTCCAATTTTCAAATTAAAAAGTTAACAACAACAAAAAGAAATAGGACTGACTTCAATTAAAGATCTTTCGAAGAAATTATGTTTAGATGTAAAATAATAAAAGAAGTATTAATAATAATAAAGAAAAAAAAAAGTATGTTATATGTAATTAAAGAATATCCCCAAAAAATGGAGCCATTTAGAAATAAAATAAAATAATAATAAAATAATAAAAATAATAAATTTTTCACTTACAAATAATTTATAAGAATTGTTTCTTTAAATTTGCATGATTTTTCTCAAAAAGTGGTAAATTAAAAAAAAAAAAAAAAAAAAAGAAAAAAATTATAAATCATTTATGGGATCTCCAATATTATGTAAACTTAAATACAGAAATCTAGCCATCATTCCTTTCCGAGGGCCAAATGCGGTCCTCCCAATGTTAATGTGTAAACGAGTTTTGGGCTGCACTTGGTAGGGTAAACAAACGAAAATAAACACACACATAAATAATTGTTGAAAATTTGGTTCAAAAGCTTTCTTAATTTACATTTTATTTTATTTTATTTTATTTTATTTATTTTCTGAAGAATTTGAAGTGATATTTTAAAATTTTCGAGCTCGCAATTCTCCATCTTACAAATCATATTAATAAATTAAGGAAAAAATAATACGGCTGCCTTTATATATAAATAAAGAACTTCGTCGATAAACGGTATAGTTTGGAAATAAAATTATATTTATAAATCTTTCATTTGTATCAACATATGATAATTGTTTGTTTAAAACTGCAGGATTTTTCTCAGAGTGGTTCATTTAAGAAAATTATAAATCATATATGAAATTTCCAATATTTATCAAGCCTTGGGCCCTAGCATAGTCAATCAGCCTTAAATCCTACAACCAACCAATACTTATAACAATATACTCAATTATATTTATTATTTTATATATTTTTCCTATGTAATGGAATCTCTGCATGTCCTTTTCTTTCCGAGGATCAAAAATGGGGGTCCTCGCAATAGCGATGTGAAAACGGGTTTCGGTCTGCATTTCGTAGGGTAAACAAACGCAAATACACACACATAGTATATATATTAACTGAAAATTTGGTTCAATGTTTTTTTTTTTTTTTTTAATTGTATGTAATTTTATATTTATTTATTTTTCCAGAACACACTGAAATGATAGTTAAAAATTATGGAGGTTCAAATATTCCTTTTTTCGAATCGTATTAATACATGACATAAAAAGAGAAAAAAACTGCCTACAGAAATCCACACATCATTCCATTCCGAGGACCAACTGTGGTCCTCACAATGTTAATGTGTGAACGAGTTTCGGTCTTCACTTGGTAGGGTAAACAAACAAAAATAAACCTACACATAAATAATTGTTGAAATTTGGTTTACAAGCTGTTTTAATTCTATTTTTATTTATTTTTTTATTTTTTTTCTTCTGGACAATTTGGAGTGATATTTTAAAAATTTTGAGCAGGTAATTCTCCATCTTACAAATCATATTAATAAATTAAGGAAAAAATAATACGGCTGCCTTTATATATAAATAAAGAATATCGTCGATAAACGGTATAGTTTAGAAATAAAATTATATTTATAAATCTTTCATTTGTATCAACATATGATAATTGTTTGTTTAAAACTGCAGTATTTTTCTCATAATGGTTGATTTAAGAAAATTATAAATCATATATGAAAATTCCAATATTTATAAAGCCTTGGGCCCTAGCATAGTCAATCCGCCTTAAATCCTACAGCCAACCAACCAACCAATACTTATAACAATATACTCATTTATATTTATTATTTTATATATTTTTCCTATGTAATGGAACCTCTGCATCTCCTTTTCTTTCCGAGGATCAAAAATGGGGGTCCTCGCAATACCGATGTGAAAACGGGTTTCGGTCTGCATTTCGTAGGGTAAACAAACGCAAATACACACACATAGTATATATATTAACTGAAAATTTGGTTATTTAATTTTTTTTTTTCATTGTATGTAATTTTATATTTATTTAATTTTCCAGAACACACTGAAATGATAGTTAAAAATTATGGAGGTTCAAATTTTCCTTTTTTCGAATCGTATTAATACATGGCGTAAAAAGAGAAAAAAAAACTGCCTACAAAAAACCACACATCATTCCATTCCGAGGACCAACTGTGGTCCTCACAATGTTAATGTGTGAACGAGTTTCGGTCTTCACTTGGTAGGGTAAACAAACAAAAATAAACCTACACATAAATAATTGTTGAAATATGGTTCAAAAGCTTTTTTAATTCTAATTTTATTTATTTTTTTTTTCTTCTGGACAATTTGGAGTGATATTTTAAAAATTTTGAGCAGGTAATTCTCCATCTTACAAATCATATTAATAAATTAAGGAAAAAAAATTACGGCTACCTTTATATATAAAAAAAGAATTTCGTTGATAAACGGTATAGTTTAGAAATAAAATTATATTTATAAATCTTTCATTTGTATCAACATATGATAATTGTTTGTTTAAAACTGCAGGATTTTTCTCAGAGTGGTTCATTTAAGAAAATTATAAATCATATATGAAATTTCCAATATTTATAAAGCCTTGGGCCCTAGCATAGTCAATCAGCCTTAAATCCTACAACCAACCAATACTTATAACAATATACTCAATTATATTTAATATTTTATATATTCTTCCTATGTAATGGAATCTCTGCATCTCCTTTTCTTTCCGAGGATCAAAAATGGGGGTCCTCGCAATACCGATGTGAAAACGGGTTTCGGTCTGCATTTCGTAGGGTAAACAAACGCAAATACACACACATAGTATATAGTATATTAACTGAAAATTTGGTTATTTTTTTTTTTCTATTGTATGTAATTTTATATTTATTTATTTTCCCAGAACACACTGAAATGATAGTTAAAAATTATGGAGGTTCAAATTTTTCTTTTTTCGAATCGTATTAATACATGACGTAAAAAGAGAAAAAAGCTGCCTACAGAAATCCACACATCATTCCATTCCGAGGACCAACTGTGGTCCTCGCAATGTTAATGTGTGAAGGAGTTTCGGTCTGCAATTGGTAGGGTAAACAAATAAAAAAAAAACCTACACATAAATAATTGTTGAAAATTTGGTTCAAAAGCTTTTTTAATTCTAATTTTATTTATTTATTTATTTATTATTATTATTTTTTTTCTGGACAATTTGGAGTGATATTTAAGAAATTTTGAGCAGGTAATTCTCCATCTTAGAAATCATATTAATAAATTAGGGAAAAAATAATATGGCTGCCTTTATATATGAGTAAAGAACTTCGTCGATAAATGGTATAGTTTAGAAATAAAATTACATCTATAAATCTTTCATTTGTATCAACATTTGAGAATTGTTTATTTAAAACTGCAGGATTTTTCTCAAACAGTGGTTTATTTCAAAAAATTATAAATCAGATATGGAATCACCAATATTTATAAAGCCTTGGACCTTGGACCCTAGCATAGTCAATCAGCCTTAAATCTTACAACCAACCAACCAATCAATACTTATAAAAATATACTCATCTATATTTATTATTTTATATATTTTTCCTATGTAATGGAATATCTGCATCTCCTTTTCTTTCCGAGGATCAAAAATGGGGGTCCTCGCAATACCGATGTGAAAACGGGTTTCGGTCTGCATTTCGTAGGGTAAACAAACGCAAATACACACACATAGTATATATATTAACTGAAAATTTGGTTCAATTTTTTTTTAATTGAATGTAATTTTATATTTATTTATTTTTCCAGAACACACTGAAATGATAGTTAAAAATTATGAAGCTTCAAATTTTCCTTTTTTCGAATCGTATTAATACATGACGTAAAAAGAGAAAAAAAAAACTGCCTACGGAAATTCACACATCATTCCATTCCGAGGACCAACTGTGGTCCTCGCAATGTTAATGTGTGAACGAGTTTCTGTCTGCACTTGGTAGGGTAAACACACAAAAATAAACCTACACATAAATAATTGTTGAAAATTTGGTTCAAAAGCTTTTTTAATTCTAATTTCTTTCTTTCTTTTTCTCTTTGTATTTTTTTTTTTTTTTATCTAATGATTTTTTTTTTTTTTTTTTTTTTTCTATGATATATTAAAATTTTTGGGCTGGCCTCTTTTCCTCTTCGAAACCATATTAATAAATTAAAGAAAAAAAAAAAAAGGCTGTTATATGTAATTATAGTACTTCCTCAAAAAAAAGGTTTCATTTTGAAATAAAATAAAATAAAAAATAATAATAATAAATCTTCCGCTTACAAATATTGTATGAGAATTGTCTCTTTAAATTTGCAGGATTTTTTTCAAAAAGTGGTTGATTTAAAAAAAAAAAAAAAAAAAAAAAAAAAAAAAAAAAACATTATAAATCATTTATGGTATTTCAAATATTTTGTAAAAAATATAATCATCTATCTATCTCTCTCTCTCTCTTTATATATATATATATTACGTTTCATATTTTATAATACATATACTTATCCTATCTATAGAGTTCAACACATTCTCCTTTCTTTCCGAGGACCTGAAATTTTGTCCTTGCAATGTCGATGTCTAATCGAATTTCGGTCTGCAGTTGGTAGGATAAACAAACGCAAATATACACGCACGCATACATAATAAACAAATTTCAGACCTTGCGGATCTCTCACTCCCAATTAAACTGCCCATCTGGCAATCTGCGTTTTTTTACATTCTTCTATATGTAATATAGAGAAAGTATTGGATTCGCGAAAATTTTCGAGCTCCGTTTTTTGTATGGATTTACACATTTTGGGATGTCCAAAACACGAATTGATAGATTTTTAAAAATGTCTGTCTGTCTGTATCACTTTTTTGTGGACGCTTTATCTCACGAACCAATGAATGAAATTTAACCAAACTTGGTATTTAGTTGCACCCTGACATAAACTGGAGCTGATTATAGTTGAGGATGAATCGCTCAACAGGTGGCGCAGTGATCGCATTTTTTGTAAACTTTTAACATGGCAGTATGGGACAAAATTTCGTATAAATGTGCATAATTAGAGTTATATAAAACGTGTGACAATAAAATCAATATGAATTATTGATAATAGTAGTAGTTAACTAGGAAATAAAATTGTGCATGTGGTTCCCCCATTGGTTCCCCCCTGGGGGGAAGTACCCCCCCCCCGGTTGGGGGTAAAGTTTCAACATGGGTGTCTTTCGAAAGGTCTCGTCAATACCTTTAAAAGGAATGGTTGAACTATAAATCTGTGATAATTTAAAACAAAGTTATCTATTTTTTTTACTTTTAATAAAAAAAACTTTGATTTTTTTTTTTTTTTTTTTTTTTTTTTTTTTTTTTAAACGAAATTTAACTAAACTTGGTATTTAGGTGGTCCCCGACATACACTGGTGCTGATTACATTTAGGGATCAATCACTCAACAGGTGGCGCTGCGATCTCATTTTTTCTAAATTTTTAACATGGCAGTATAGGACAAAATTTCGTATAAATGTATATTCAGTTATTTTTAACTTGTGATTGCAAAATTAATATGAATTATTGATAATAATAGTAGTTAACTAGGAAAAAAAAATTGTGTATGTGGGGGCATCGCTTCCACCCTGGGGTGTGGGGGGGGGTAAATTTTCAAGATGGGTATAGTTCGAAAGATCTCGCCAATACCTTTAAAACGAATGGTTGAACTATAAATCTGTGATAATTTAAAACAAAGTTATCGATTTTTTTTACTTTTAATGAAAAAAACTGATTTTTTTTTTTTTTTTTTTAACGAAATTTAACTAAACTTGGTATTTAGGTGGTCCCCTACATAAACTGGTGCTGATTACATTTGGGGATCAATCACTCAACAGGTGGCGCTGTGATCGCATTTTTTCTAAATTTTTAACATTTCAGTATAGGACAAAATTTCATATAAATGTGTATAATCAGTTATTTTTAACTTGTGATTGCAAAATTAATATGAATTATTGATAATAGTAGTAGTTAACTAGGAAAAAAAAATTGTGTATGTGGGGGCATCGCTTCCACCCTGGGGGGGAAGTACCCCCCGGGGAGGTAAATTTTCAAGATGGGTATAGTTCGATTGATCTCGCCAATACCTTTAAAACGAATGCCTGAACTATAAATCTGTGATAATTTAAAACAAAGTTATCGATTTTTTTTTTTACATTTAACGATTTTTTTTTTTTTTTTTTTTTTTTTTTTTAAATATTGTTACTGAGTGAATATGTATAGGAAAATATAGAAGAAAGTCTTGTGGTGGCCACAACATACTAGTTTTAGTTGCGATATTTTCGGCCACTAAATGCTCTTATTCATCATAAGGTAAAATAATGTTTAAAAAATAAAAATATAGATGTTTGATACTTATCATGCTTATCATAATATTTCTTTTAAAATATCGTTTTTATTCTCTGACAAAAAAAAAAAAAAAAAAAAAAAAAAAAAAGATTCTTTATAATAGTGAAGCTTTGTCTCTTTAAGTATCCATCTGCTCTGTTTTAGCGTCTGAATAATAGCCCAATATATTTGCAGTATCTTTTATTAGAACGATGACATATTATGGAAGATTTTTAACTATGCTTGAGGAAATGTCGCTTCAAAGATCTTTTAAAATTTAAAGCAATATTTTATGGCGAAGGTGGGTCCGCACTCAGTAGAATAAACAAGCGCAAATACATACACACATACATATTAACTGAAAATTTGATATAATAATTTTTTTCTTAAAAAAAAAAAAAGTTTTATTTATTTATTTATTTATTTAATTTCCCAGAACACATTGAAATAATATTTTAAAAATTTCGAGCTCTCAAGTTTCCCGCTTTCCAATCATATTTATAAATAACGTAAAAAATAAAATAAATAAAAAATGAAAAAAAAATAGTAAAACTAAATCCACGCATCTTTCCTTTCCGAGGACCAATTGTGGTCCTCTCAATGTTCATGTGTAACCGAGCTTTGGTCTGCACTTATTAGGGTAAACAAACAAACATAAACACACACACACAAATACATATTAAATACATTTCATACTCTGCTAATTTATTTATTTTAATTCACTGCCTATCTGGCAGCTTGTACTAAATGCTCCGATTCATGTTAAACTAATGGAAGAGAGAGAGAGATTGAAACTTTGTCTGTGTTTCTATCTGCCCAATTATTTTGGGGATGTCTTTTAAAACTCTGATACATTCTGTGTGGTTTTTAACTATGTTTGATAAAACTTTGATTCAAAGACTTTTATTGTTATTATTAATATTTAAAATGACGTTTCTTCCATAAGCATTTGCACAGAAATTTAAAAAAAAATTCGAGCTGGCAATCTTTTCAGCTTTCAAATCATATTAATATATGAATAATAATAATAATAATAATAATAATAATAATAATAAAATAGAACCGCCTTTAAGTACATATGAAGAACTTCCTTAACAAATGATGTTTAGAAATAATAATAATAAAAATAATAAATAAATTTTCCATTTAAAAACAACACATGGCAAACAATTTCTTTGAAAATGCATTTTTTTTTTTTTTTTTTTTTTTTTTTCCCTCAAACACTGTTTGATTTTGAGAGATAAAAAGAACTAATATGAAATCTCTAGCATTCATAAAAATGTATTCATATATGAGAAGAAATATACTGATTCACTCTACCAATCGTGATTCCCGCATTTTCCTGTTTTCCCGAGGACCAGAAATGTGTCCTCGCAATGCTGATGCATAACCGGGTTTTGGTCTGCATTTTGTAGGTTAAACAAACGAAAATACACACACACACACTTACATATTATTTGAAAATTTTGTTAAAAGATATTTTTTTTAATTTAAGATTCTTAATATATATATATATATATATTTACATTTAATAATCCTCGATGAATGGTAGATTTTAGAAATTAAAGAAAGAAAAAATTAAGAAATCTTTCGTTTGAAAATAACATATGAAAACTGTTTGCTTTAAGCTGCAGGGTTTTTCCTAAAAACAGTAAATTTCGTAAGATTATTAATTATATATAAGATATATTTATAAAAATATACAAGATATATTTATAAAAATATATCCTTATAGAGGTTATATTTATAAAAATATACTCACGCGCATATATTATATTATACATTTTATAATATAGGTATCTTTGGTCTGCACTCGAAAGAAATGTAAATACCCATAAATAACAAAAATTTTTCATACCCTGCTGATTTCTCACTCTTAATTAGAATGTCGATATTTACTCGCCTGTTTTTACTTGCACTTTTCAAACACTAAAAACCATGTCAGTCAATAAGTAATTTAATGTTTGAAAATTAATATTTTAGAAAAAACCACGACCTATATCTTTATACATTTTTCATTAAGTTTGTGAAAAAATGTTGTTTTTAATCTCCCATTAATAAAGGGGAGTTTTAAAAACTTGAAGCTACGTTTGTCTATCTGCGGCATTTTGACATCTAAATAAACAGCTTAATTTCATTCTGTTTTATTATTATTATTGTTGTATTAGATCTCTGATATACATATATTCTATAAGATTCTTAGCTATATTTCATAATTATCAGTTTAAAAGAATTTTAAATTTTAGAATATATATATATATTCTGAAATTAATATATATATATATATTTTTTCAGATCACGTTGCATTTCAATTTTTTCGAGCTGTCTGTCTCCTAAATTTCAAATCATCTTATGTGAAATCTGCAAACAGGCAATCTTGTATTTTTGAAATTATGATAAATTAAAAATCACTTCGTTTTTTATGTTGAATTATATAAACGTTAATAAATAAATAAATAAATAACAGCGAATTTTAAACCTTATTCGAGAAAAGTTAAAAATTGGCCATAAATATTAATTTTAGTTGTTAGTTTGAACTTCGCTGAGTTCGTTTAAAAATAAAAGATTTTACACTTATTTTATGAAATATCTAAATTATATATAATTTAAATATATCATTATCTCCTCAAACTTTAACTTAGTTTAACTATTTAAATATATATGTAAAAGTATACAACCGGTATATCCCTTCGAGCTGCTATATCCTGGAAAACCAGGGGAAAAAAAAAAAAAAAAAAAAATGCAGAAAAATCTGCAAATAATCTGAAGGTATTTGAAACAAATATTATAATAATTGCAGTTTGGAAGCAAAAATCCTCCCCCCTTTTCTTAAATTTTTTATTGTTCCAAAATGTTTTGATAATCTGCAGTTTTTTTTTCTTTTTAAGTTTTTCTACATTTTTTTTTTCTATTAAAGCTGTGAACTTTATTGTGATTTCAGAATTTAATCGGTTAAAAAATTAAATTTGGTGCAATATTTTATGTGTTAACAAACCATAATACAAAATATCACTTTATTTTGAAAATGTATAAATAATTTTCCATTGAATAATGCAAATATATATATATATGTATATGTATGTATATTTTCTTTTTTACTTCTCTTATAATTAAAAGGACGGGAGGAAAAAAACAATTTCAAATAGTGCAATTTATTTTTCCGTGTGTATGTTTTCTGCGTAATATATGTAAAAACACGTGGACCGATATTTGTTTTATTCCAAAAGAAAAGAATGTGGTTTTTGACTCCCCGCACTTGATAGCTGACATTCCGGTCTTAAACGAGACAATCCCTTTTTACTGGGGATTTTAAGAAGATATTCCCTAATAAACCCACAAATTTTCCCTTCTTCCGGTCCTCGCTTTGAATGCAAAATGCGGAAATTTTATATTTAATTTATTAAAAAAAATTTGGATCATCTGGGTTCTCCCATGTCTATAATTAAGAAAACAATAATTTATATTTGGATATGTTAATTTATACCGGAGATATAAATAATTTTAGGTGGACCTCGCAATGAATGCAAAATTACGGGGACCTCACTTGGTAGGGTAAACCGGTATGTGTGTGTCTGTGTGTGTGTGTGTGTGTGTGTGTATGTCGCATAACTCAAAAACGGTTGGACGTAGAAAGTTGCGAATTGGTACATAGGTTTGTTATAACATCTAGTTGTGCACCTCCCTTTTTGGACTTTGTATGATTTTCCGTTTTGGAGATATTTAGGAAAATTAGGTTCATAATGACAAAAATACATAGGTTTTGGCCATAATGTATCAAAAAACGATAATAACTCAAAAACGGTTAAGACAAATCTTGCAATTTAACTGACTTCCAGACTAGCAAGACATTTGAAACTTTCAGAAAAGCTCAGAACACGTTGACAATGCATTTTTTAAATATTTTTAGGCAACTTTTTCCGATACCTGCTGCCTTCAGCAGCCTTTATGCTATTCAACAGAAAATTTATTTAACTAACTTCCCGACTAGCTAGACATTTGCAACTTTCAGACTATATCATAACACGGTGAAAATGCATTTTTTAAATACTTTTAGCCAACTGTGTAGGATCCCTGCTGCCTTCGGCAGCGTTACCAGTACAAATCTTAGAATCGATTTTTAACTAACTTCCCGAATAGCTAGACATTGGAAACTTTCAGACTAGATCAGAACACGGTGAAAATGCATTTTTTAATACTTTTAGCCAACTGTGTAGGACCCCTGCTGCCTTCGGCAGCGTTAACAGTACAAATCTTGGAATCGGTTTTTAACTAACTTCCCGACTAGCTAGACATTTGAAACTTTCAGACTAGATCAGAACACGATGAAAATGCATTTTTTTAATACTTTTAGCCAACTGTGTAGGATCCCTGATGCCTTCGGCAGCGTTACCAGTACAAATCTTGGAATCGATTTTTAACTAACTTCCCGACTAGCTAGACATTTGAAACTTTCAGACTAGATCAGAACACGGTGAAAATGCATTTTTAAATACTTTTAGCCAACTGTGTAGGACCCCTGCTGCCTTCGGCAGCGTTAACAGTACAAATCTTGGAATCGATTTTTAACTAACTTTCCGACTAGCTAGACATTTGAAACTTTCAGACTAGATCAGAACACGGTGAAAATGCATTTTTTTAATACTTTTAGCCAACTGTGTAGGATCCCTGCTGCCTTCGGCAGCGTTACCAGTACAAATCTTAGAATCGATTTTTAACTAACTTCCCGACTAGCTAGACATTGGAAACTTTCAGACCAGATCAGAACACGGTGAAAATGCATTTTTAAATACTTTTAGCCAACCGTGTAGGACCCCTGCTGCCTTCGGCAGCGTTAACAGTACAAATCTTGGAATCGGTTTTTAACTAACTTCCCGACTAGCTAGACAGTTGAAACTTTCAGACTAGATCAGAACACGATGAAAATGCATTTTTTAATACTTTTAGCCAACTGTGTAGGATCCCTGATGCCTTCGGCAGCGTTACCAGTACAAATCTTGGAATCGATTTTTAACTAACTTCCCGATTAGCTAGACATTTGAAACTTTCAGACTAGATCAGAACACGGTGAAAATGCATTTTTTTTAATACTTTTAGCCAACTGTGTAGGATCGCTACTGCCTTCGGCAGCGTTACCAGTACAAATCTTGGAATCGATTTATAACTAACTTCCCGACTAGCTAGACATTTAAAACTTCCGGAAAAGCTCAGAACACTGTGACCATACATTTAAAAAATATTTTTAGCCAATTATTTCGGGTCACTGCTGCCTTCGGCAGCGTTTATATGGTTCAACAGAAAACTAATTTAACTAACTTCCCGACTAGCTAGACATTTGAAACTTTCAGAATAGTTCAGAACACGGTGGATATGCATCTTTTTAATACATTTAGCCAAATTTTTCAGGTCCCTGCTGCCTTCGGCAGCATTTATATGGTTCAACAGAAAATTTATTTAAGTAACTTCCCGACTAGCTAGACATTTGAAACTTTCAGAATAGTTCAGAACATGGTGAAAATGCCTTTTTTAAATACTTTTAGCCAATTTTTTCGGGTCTCTGCTGCCTTCGTCAGCGTTACCAGTACAAATCTTGCAATCGGTTTTTAACTAAATTTCAGAAAAGCGCAGAACACGGTGGTAATTCATTTTTTTAAAATATTTTTAGCCAACTGTTTCGGGTCCAATGTCAACGTTTTTTAACGTTATGTATATTTCTAAAAGTGTATAAGGAAGTCATGTGGTGCCCACATCAGATTTTTTTATTTAAATTTCATATAATTTTTTGAAAAAACTAGGTAAATTAACAGTGTAGCCTTGGCAAAATCTGTGATTATAGAAGTATAGTCTTTGA
>CAWVNO010002601.1:0-82000 GCA_963930645.1 Salticus scenicus | reverse complement strand
ACTTCAGCTTTTGATTTTTTTACACGTTTTGTGGCGTGAGGAATCCGGAAGTCAAAAGGTTGGTATGGTATCTGTTAATGTGTATCGGCACCTATTAGTGTGATAGCCCAGTTCATGTACACGATATCTCAAGAACAAATGATTGCAGAGAGATCGGACCAGTTTTAAAATATCAATTATGATATTGATAAGAATCTTATTGAGAGATTTGCAACATTCTAATTTAAAAACTTCGTAAGTTATTCGAAATTTATAATTTTTAGCATGATAGAGAATAGAGCATTTTTTACATTTTCAGTTTAACGTTTTGTTAGCACGTCAGTAAAGAATGCTTCCCAATAATCAGTAGCGGTGAGGTGAAAAAAAATTACAAAATTTTAAACTCATGGAAAAATTTTGTGGATTTTGTATTTCAGGAATCAATGTATGGAATTCGACCAAACTTGTTACAATATTAGATCTTGCCCTAAATTGGAGTTTATTTGAATTTCATTTATGATATATCGCCCGATAGATTACGGTGCTATGCAATGAAACCCTCCATTTATGGGACGGCTATATCTCAGCTTCTATAGTGTACAAATGTATTAAACATGATATATTGGCATATATCATCATATCCTCTGCTAATACAATTTGGATGTATACATTGTCCAACAGGTGGCGTTGCTAATCTGCAATTTAATCATTTTAACGGAAAGGCAATATTTTAACTCTTGTGATTTAACAATAAATTTTGTGATACACTGAAGTTATAAGTGAAATCGATTTTATGTAAAGCTTTACTGGTCCATTTTGGATGCACATCGGCCAACAGGTGGCGTCGCTATGTTGCAATTTAATCTCATAACAGAAACGAAAAATCTCAACTTCTGTGATTTATAAATATTGTAAATTCGGTAAGTGAAATTAATATTACGTAAAACTCTACAGATTGCCTTTGGGTGCATATCGGAAGACAGGTGGCACTGCCACGTTCCAATATTTTTCATTCACAGAAAGGCTATCTATCAGCTTCTGTAATATATATACTCACCAAACCTTCTGCGTGACATACATTTGATATATAATATTGATTCAATTTGGCTGTATAACGAGTAATAGTCAAACAGTTTTTTTTTTATTATTATCATTCATAGGACATTGTTTTTTCCCCTAGGAATAAGTATGCATCATCCCTGGGGGATGGGGGAAGGGTGGATAAAAATTTTCACTATAATTATCTTTCAAAAGAATTCGATATCACCTTTAAAACGAATAATTGAAACATCGTTTTCTGATGATTTAAAACAAATTTACCGTTTTTTTTTTTTTTTTTTTTTTTTTTTTTTCATTTGTAATAATAATAATAATAAACCCTTAGAAAAATACATTTTCTAAGATCTTCTATACAGCATAAAAATGATTGTCTTCTGTCATGAAAATCTATGCATTCCCCAGACCCAAAGTTTAGATACAAAAAGCTAATCACGGATGTTATTGAATAAGTAATATAGTGCTTTACGCGAGTTTCAAAGAAAATCACGGGAAAACTCCGAAAACCTAAGTCGACGAGCGTGACCAGGAATCGAATCCAACACTTCCCGTCTGTAAGGTTCGAGAGTAGGACCTCGCGGTCAATACTCATCGGGAAGTTACAGAATGAGTTTTTTTCTTCTTTTCTTTAAGCATAATTTTAAACTTTTATTATATTTTATTTATGATTCTATTTAAGTTTAAATGTTACTGATAAATTATCAATATTGATAATGTTGTTAAATCGTTACTCTGTTTGATTGTTCTTATTTTATTTTATTTATTTTCACTGAATATTTTATTCCATACTAAAATATACACTAAAACAAAATATGCTTTTCCGTTTAATTCGAGATTTTAAAATGGAAAAATAAAGTGATCTCATAAGTTTTTCAAATACTTTATAAAAATTTAAATAATTGTTTAACTCAGCTCCATTTTTAACCGACTTCAAAAAAAGAAGGAAGGTTCTCAATTCAAACCGTATGTTTTTTTTATGTTTGTTAGCTCATAACTTCTGAACGGATGCTCCGATTTTGATACTTTTTGTTTTGTTGAAAAGGTCTTGGTCTGCAATAGGTCCCATTGTAATATCTTTACGATCTAAAGAAAATACAGGGTGCCCAAAAAAACCAGTCCCAACTCTTTTAACTGCTAAACGGCTGCAGGTCTAGTAATAAAAATGGTATCTAAGTGTAGTAAAGTGGTCCTGCAGTACAAGGTTAAACCGCTTGCTGCGCCACCTGGTGGAAAATAGTGGAGTTAGTGTTCCTATCTCGAAACGGTTCTAGAGAAAAAAAGTGAATTAGAAAGTTGAAGATTATCATCGATTTAGTACAAAAAGACAGTTTAGACATTCATGCTAGCGTTTCTATCTCGGAAACGGTTCAAGACAGGGGAAAAAAGTGAATTATAAAATTGCAGAGCATCATCGATTTAGTGCGAAAAGATAGTTTTGACATTAATGCTAAAAGTACAAGGCTAAAAACGTGCCTTTTTTGTTCGCAATTTCTTACACTATTCACACTTGAGCTACATTGCTCACGTTGTAGCGTAGCTGGTGAGACATACGCTATATAGTTCAAAATACGGTTACTTGATACTTTTTGCTTTGTTGTAGAGATCTTGGTCTGAAGTAGGTCCCATTATAACATCTTTACAATCTAAAGAAAATAAAGCGCCATCTGGTGAAAAACAGCGGCATTGGCGCTCCTATTTCAAAAACGGTTCAAGATGGGAGAAAAGTTAATTACGAAGTTGTAGAGTATCATCGATTTACTACGAAAAGACAGTTTTTAGACATTATTGCTAAAAATAGAACGCTTAAAACGTGCAATTGTTTGTTCGCAATTTCCTACACTGTGCACACTTGAACTACGTTGCACGCTTTACAGCGTAGCGGATGTCACGTATACTCTATGGTTCAAAGTACTGTTACTGTAAGCGGTCACATCGATTAGCGCAAAGTCGTTTTCAACCAACTTCAGAAAGGAGGGTGTTCTTAATTCTTGCTATGTGTTTTTGTTGGTGTTTGTAAGTTTATAACTTCGTAAGAAATGCTCTAATTAACCGACTTCAAAAAGGAGGAGGTTCTCAATTCAAAGCGTATGTTTTTTGTTTTTGTTTTTGTTTTTGTTTGTTAGCTCATAACTTCTGAACGGATGATCCGATTTTGATACTTTTTGTTTTATTGTAAAGGACTTGGTCTGAAATAGGTCCCATTGTAAGATCTTTACGATCAAAAGAAAATACAGGGGGCCCAAAAAAGTCAGTCCCGACTCTTTTAACTGCTGAACAGCTGCAGCTATAGTCATAAAAGTGGTATGTAGGTACAGTAAAGTGGACATGTGCTACGCGATTCAACCGCCTAAAGCGCCACCTGGTGAAAAAGAGTGGAGTTAGCGATCCTATCTCGGAAGCATTTCAAGACAGGGGAAAAAAGTGAATTATAAAATTGCAGAGCATCATCGATGTAGCACGCAAAGATAGACATTAATGCTAAAAACAGAACGCTTAAAACGTGCATTTGTTTGTTCACAATTTCCTATTTTGTGCACACTTGAAAAACATTGCATATGTTGTAGCGTAGCGGGCGACATTTTATGCTATGTAAAATTCAAAGTATGGTTATTGTAAGCGGTCACATCGATTAACGCATAGGCGTTTTAAGCCGACTTCATAAAGGAAGAGGTTCTCAATACAAACCATGTTTCTCGTTGTTGTTGTTGAAATTTGTTAGCTTATAACTTCGTAAGAGATGATTTAATTTAAATACTTTTTTTGTGTTCGTAATGATCTTGGCCTGAAATAAGTTTCATTAGGATTTCATTAAGATATAAACAAATTACAGGATACTCACAAAAGTCTGTTCTCACTCTAACTGCTGAACGCAAGCAGCTACAATGGTAAAAGCAGTGTGTAAGTATCGATGTTGAAACTTCTGTCCGTCAGCTGCAATGCATATTTTGCTCTTTGTTTGAACTTTACGCTGCGCAATTTCCAGCGCAGCGGGTGACACGTATTTACTGTAAAGTTCAATATATATGCCTAATAGAATTTTCGGTTACGAATACAGCGTATCCTTTCTTTACATTTCTAAAGACTTTTTAATTTAACGTATGTTCGTTCAATAGATAGTTTTTTGGTCATATCCAATAAAGGCAAGAAAAGTGACGCAATTTAAAAATGCAGCATTTGAGAAAAATAAACTTAAAAATAACTTGACTAGAATAAAACTGGGACAACTGTCTCTCGAGTGGATAACTTTCTAGATGGAGATGTAACTTTTTTGTTCACATTGGGTGTATTTAATGTATTTTTCAGTGACATAAACCATTTTTTGAGTAATGTCACTTTTCTTGGAAGTTGTGATTTGTGAAACTTCCTTCGAACGTCTTCTGATGTTCTGCTATATGAATAAGTTTTCACTGAAAAGAGAAAAATAAAATCTTTTTGTAAAAAAAATAGAACCGACTCCAAAAAGCAACTACTATTCAAACAACTAAAAAATAAAATAAAATAAAAAATAAATGGTATGAAATGAAACTGTAAATTGCGCCTAAAAGTATAAAATAATTTCCTTCGCCAAACAACCTATAACACTACAATTAATCATAACTTTTGAAGTCGGCGCAAAATTAAATAAAAGTTGATACCTTTATTCAATACAAAAATCAAATCCTATTCAAAATACACGTCTCACATTGTTACCTGCAAAACGCAGCCGAAAACTACTTTGATTCAAGAAAACAAATAAGATTTCGTAAGCAGCAAAAATTGGCTAAGATGCTGGTATCTGACGTCCTTGGTGAACGAAAAATCGCAAAATTATCTGGCAAACATATTTAATTTCTTTGGGATATCATGATTATTTTAATAAGGTATATCAAGAGAGTAATCAAGAATATGAAACAACACATCGTACAATATATATTATGAAAACATACATCTTGCGTGTATATTTTTGCCTTACGTTTTTATCGCCAAATTCAAAGGCCATCAAGGATGATCTAACTTCGTAGAAATATAAATACCGCATTGTGAAGATGTTCACTGTTCTATGTAGATGCTACTAATGGACCAATTGTATACAGTGATAAAATAATAAAGGAAACATGAAAATGGATCATTCGAGACAACAGCATTTGTTGCTACCAATCTAAAGACAAACCTTTAAAAACTAATTAAATTTTATTTAATTTTGCGCCGACTTCAAAAGTTATGATTAATTGTAGTGTTATAGGTTGTTTGGCGAAGGAAATTATTTTATACTTTTAGGCGCAATTTACAGTTTCATTTCATACCATTTATTTTTTATTTTATTTTATTTTTTAGTTGTTTGAATAGTAGTTGCTTTTTGGAGTCGGTTCTATTTTTTTTACAAAAAGATTTTATTCCTTAAAATATTGACACTTTGTATTTCCTACAGCTATAAATGCTTAATAAATTTATGTTTCAAACGTTGAACTTTGAAACATGATTATTCCGGATGTAACAAGGGAAGAGCAGATGAAACTGACATCTGTGGATTGCATTTATTTAATTCTCGCTGATCGAGCAAATTCAAAGGTCTTGGGAATGTCGTGCCGTTATGTGAAGCGGTAATTTTAAAACGTGTAATGTAATCTGTTTTGTTCAGTTTTCGCGTTATAATGACTTGGATAAGCTTTAGAAAAGGTAAAAATGTAATATTTTTAACCTGTAATAGTCTCCATTTTCTAGTTATTAAAGTCTTATTTTAATATCAATTAAACAATCATTTTCATATCTGCGTAAGTTCTTATGCCTATCATTTGATACTTGTAAGTAGCATTGTATCGCAGAAAAAACTGCTCCTGTTACAGAAAACCGCTTAGAAATTATGGATTCATTTTATTAATTCAGTCTTCTGAGATGGAAATTGTTAAATTGACTATTTTTGGTTATTATGCTTCTGAATGAAGTAACATAAAGAATTTAAAAGATGAGAGCTAATTTTAAGTGAATGCCCTTCCAGACTGGTCATTATGTATTTTAAAATGCTAGTTGGAAGGGTGTTTTCTTGGAGAAATTCTTATGAAGAAAATGAGGAAGGTATGTAATTTTTTTTTTTTTCTTTTCTTTTTAAATTCTGAAGTATTTATTTAATGTTTATATGATAATATATATACAATCTAGGTTATGCAAATTGCATATTTTTAAAATAATATCCTAAGTTTCACCGACTTACAATTTTAAATATCTCTTTACTATTATTTATTAAATTAAATATATGAAATTGTTTAACTGCATAATAAAACAAAGATTCAATTCAATTTTATTCCACATCTTTATAAAAAAAGATATTCTGCTTAAAAAAAAGGACGATTTACTATATTATTTATTAATACTAATAATATTTACATTTATCAATTATTTAATATGCCATGATCGCATAATTACATCAAATGAGGTAAAAATTGCGTTGACTCAATTTAAAGAAATTTAAACATTTAAAAAATACCAATTACATTGCCATGTGGAATAAATTTAAATACCTGCAAACATCATTGTTGTAAACTGCTGCTGTAAACTGAAAATATGTATGCACACATGCACTGAAATTTAAAAATATGAAGTATGTTAAATATTTTAGAAAAATATTATGATTAAATATATATATATATGTATTTAAGTATTTGGACATTTTAAAAATTTCCTCCTTCTAACTAATTTTTAATTTTTTGTTTCAATTTCTTATTATTATAAATTAACAATATATTCTAAACTCAATTATATATTATTTTAGCGGTGTATTGGTACATTCATTTTTGAAATTATTTTTTATGTTGAAATATTAAAACTTTCTATAAACTTCAGCATTCAAATATATTTATAAACTATCCATGGACTTACAAAGTAGTACCCAGAAATGTTTAGAATATACAGGGTGCAAAGTCGAGAGCAGGCCTTTATTTGGGCAACAATTGGTCTCAAACGTCCTCCAATAAGAAAATGTATTAAAAAAAAAAAAATGTAAGAATTCATTATATGACATGTTTAAATTTAAAAAATCAATTTACTAAAAATCACAAAAACTGATAATTTTTATACAATTTTCATGACACTAATAGTATAAGTTGAGTTCTAACCTAAAAAATATAACACAAAAAGTTTCACTTTTGTGCACCCAAAATTGTCTGAGATAGTTAGTTTCAAAATTTAGGATTATTTCGCATTTTCTCGGGCTTTATTAAAAAGTCAATGAAAAATTCTTTAATAAACCCAGGGAAAATGCAAACAAAGTCCAATTAGGATTTTTAAACCGATCCCTTATTGAAGGCCGAAATATGTTAGAAAAACCAAACTTTAAATATCATGTTCCATTTTGGGAGAATAGAAATGAAACTGTTTGTTAGGATGAGTGTCAGTTTTCTAAATATGATTATAGGGATCTGGGACTATGTAAAAATTTAGTTTTTGCAATTTTGAAAAAATAGATATTTTAAATTTAAACATGTTATACCACAAATGCTCATATTCTTTAAAACATTTTGTAACTGAAACTATATATTTGCGACCAATAGTTGCGGAGATAAAGGTATTCTCGTCACAATGCTTTGCACCCTGTATTAAAAAAAAAAAAACACGTATATATATATATATATATATATATATATATATATATATATATGTATGTATATATATATATATATATATATATATATATATATATATATATATATATATATATATATATATATATATGTATGTATATATATATATATATATATATATATATATATATATATATATATATATATATATATATATGTATGTATAAATGAATTTTTAATCTTAGTTAAAGCCAAGCAACAGATATAAGATCCGTGAAACCACATAGGTCAATGAGAAGAAAATTACAACAAATTTAAATAACCTGGGGAGACTGATTGTGATTTATTGAAACATTTATATTTTATTTATTTATTTTTATTGTATTTAACTTCAGTCTAATCTTAAAATTATTCCTATATTGTTAGTTGCAATTTTAATAATTTTGCCGGTGCGTAAAAACCACATGAAACTCAAATCAAAAGATACAAACAAGCAACGAGGAAATAAAAAATTAAGACAGCATTTTAAACATTTTTTGTAGGAAAAGCTTAGAATGGTAGGAAAAAAAAAAAAAAAAAAAAAAAAAAAAAACTCGTCAAGGGTGACCCTTTTCGTCGTTGAGCACCAATATACGATTTCGTTCATTAGCAGCTATAATAGCAAATTGCTAGCGGGCACCCTATCGTACAAGAAATTAATTGAAGTTAGAAATGAAGAATAAATTGGAATAAATTATTTACTTCAAGAAATCAGAGAATCAAACAGAAAACAACCATGAAAAACAAACATTAATCATAGGATGACGCATTCGGAATCACAAGGATTAAAACAAGCAAAATAAATCAAGAGTTTAGTTGTATATAGCAGATGAAGAATAATGATACAACACAGCAACAGGGATATAAATTACTTTTTTTTAAATTCAAATATTGTTTGAGAAATTTTAACATACTTACTATTCCTTTAATTTCAACGTATATGCATGAAAAATTCCATATTTTATGACTGTAATTCCCAAAAAGTGTCATAACGTGCCTATATCCCTTTAAAAAATTCCTTAAATTTTTGCATTTTTAAAAAATTTCTTTTTTCCCCTAATCTGAAGATAATGGCGTTATAGTATTAATTAAGAAACTTTGAATAAACACCATAAAATGCAAGAACTCGCAACTGCTACAAACAAAGCACGGCTGCTACAAACAAAGCGGCAACGCATTCCACACACTCAACGTGCTTGTTTGCAGCTCTCGTGCCTACAATGTTCGCCTGATGAAGGGTTGTGTCTTCTTTTGACCCGAAACAGTTGGTGCGAGTTCTCGCATTTTATGGTGTTTATTCAAAGTTTTGTAATTAATACTATAACTTCATTATCTACAGATTAGGGAAAAAAAAGAAATTTTTAAAAAATGCAAAAATTTAAGAAATTTTTTAAGGTATAAAGAGACGTTATGACACTTTTTAGGGAAAGCTGTCATAGAATATAGAATTTTTGATGCATATACGTTGAAATTAAAAGAATAGTAAGCATGTTAAAATTTCTCAAACATTATTTGAATTGAAAAAAAAAGTAATTCATATCCCTGTTCATGTGTTGTATCATTATTCGTCATCAGCTATGTAATTTTTACTTCTAAACGCTCGTACTGAGGGGATTTTTTTATAATGACGTCACAATTTTTTTTTTTTTTTTCTTAACTACACTATTTTAGAACGTTTATAGTACGTTTTCTGGAACGTTCTGAAAATGTGTATAACGTTTTGAAAACGTTCTAAAAACGTTTAGAACGTTCTGAGACCGTATACATAGAACGTTCTCAGAACGCTTCTATAACACCGATGGTGATAGTTACACGTTCATTGAACGTTCTCTGAACCGTACTATTGTACGTCTTCAAGATGGACAGATAGACGTCTATAACACGTTCAAAGTGAACGTTCTTAGAACGTGTTTGCAGAACAATTTTTGAACGTTCAGAGAACGTTTCGGTGCTGCTTGGGTGACTAGTTAATTGAGTTGATTAATTATTGCGCCCATTTTAATGCTAAAAACGACTGTTTAAGAACAAAAGAATGTTCCAGTAAGATGTTATATATATATGTAAATAATATGCGTAAGGTGTTTCATGAAGTTCCTCTTTTTCTTTTGTCACTATGACAACTTCCGCTGTAAACACGTATTCTTTTGTTTGTTTGTTTGTTTGTTTTGTTAAGAATTGTCATAAACCTTGGATATTGTTTCATTCTATTCTGTTGCATTATTAACAACATTCCTGTGTATAATGAATCCATTTAGGCGTTTCTCTTGACATTATCCTCACAGCGCTTTCTATAGTGACATTTTGGAACTATTTTTTTCCTCCACCAAACAAAACTCCGTTACCTCACGATTATTCTGATAAATTATTAAATTGTTCTGACCGATAGTTTTAAAATTATAGCTTTTGTAATCTCAACTTTAATTATAATCATCCTGTATTTTCCAAATGTACAACTTTAACATTTATTACTCGCTTTTTAAAACAAATATCACAGTTTTAATATCTTGATATTTATTTGAGAGCTTTGAGACCTATAGTTTTACAATGCCTGCGTCTAACAATGATCCATATTACATATCCATATTACGTATACAATATCTTGTATACGTATGAGGAACTTCACAAACATTCATGTCTTTCCCGGAAAGCCCAGTGAACCACCGGGGCGAATAAATATCGCTTGATGTTCAAATTTGTAAACAGTAAAACTAAAGTGATGCCAAAAGAAAAGATAGATGCAATAGAATTAAGATGTAACCTGGAAAGTTTGAGATGCTTAGTTAATGCCTATAGGGTCACTGTAGTCTCATTTTGGTTACCATGTAGCTTATGGAAGTGTCCTGCGTAAGTAACACAGGTCGACATGTAAAATTTTGATTTTATAATTTTGACTGATCTTAATGTTCTTTCGTGTGCTTACACCGAAAATGAAGCCAGTTTTCCTCCATCACGTATAGATTTTTGTCAATACAGCGTGCCTACCTATATAGTTTTTTCCATTACTCTTCCACCAATATAAATATATGGTAATTTTTATAGTATGTTTTCATGATTAATTAATCATGGATACTTATTGTTGTAATAGTGCAGCACTAGTGCAACGTAAAACCACACCAACCATTCAACCAACCTATTGTTATGATTGTATATGTAAGAAATTGTGTCGGTAAGCACCCTGTATTGACAAAAATCTGTACGTGATAGAGAAAAATGAGCTGCATTTTCGGGTTCAGCACATCAAAAAACATAAAGTTCAGCTAAAATCATCAAATCAAATTTTGTGAACTTCAGTTTTGTAGGCCTGAGTAAGCTGTGGTATAATTCTTATTCTTATTTTTGCCTTTATTCTTATTTTTCGTAGTGTGGGCAAGTAGCAGGTCATCTAAGAGGTTCTTTTGAGGATGAATGTTCGACCTGACCGTTTGCAAACCAATTTAGCGTTAACAATCTAGAATTTAATAACTTCAAACAGATATAAAACTTTCATATGACTACCCGTAACAAACCTACCATTTTTTGTGTGCCCTATTACGATTTAATTAAGTTAGTACCTAGAGTTTAAGGAGGCGAGGGAATACAAAATTGTGAAAATCGATTAAAAAAAAAATTATTATAAATTTTGCGGAGTTATACAATACTTTTAGAATAATATCACTTAACAGTGCCCCAAATGTTATTTAAAATCTTTAACAATTTTTTTTAAACTTTAAATTTATTTTTCTTGGCTTTCAAATTTCGGGAATAATCAGTTATTTATAAGATTCAAAGCGAATTCGTTTTCTTCCAGAATGCTTTTAAAAACGTGTATGAATGTTAATGAGTGCGTTTGTCACAAAACTGGACATTCATTTAGAAATCAAGAAATTATTACCTTTATTAGGAATTCGCAAGTTCAATCGCAAGACAAAAATGCATGAAAAATTCAAATTTTATACTTTTTTTTTTTAACTGATTCTGCAATTAAGATATAAAAAATTAAATAAACAGATGTGCTCAGTTACATACAAGAATTCATAATCAAGAAATTGGAGAATGAAAATAATTTAGAATTCATGTGGAGAATTTTGAGTTTGGTCGTTATTTTGTTTTATTTTCCTCCCATATGAAAAACCTTTCCATCTCTACAATTACATTTTATGCTTTCAAACATGTTTTATGAAAAAAAAAAGATAGATTTCGTGGTAATAATCAATTTCAACATCGATTGTCCTCTTAATAGTAAAATGTAAGTCTCTTTTTTCATGATTGCGAGGTTCCCTCAGTGCTGTGTTTTGGAGGACTTATTTTAATTGTTTTTCGTCGTTCAGGATCATCTCGTCATCACATATGATAGATTTTCTATCTCACTGTTGCATTTAGTTTTCTTTTCATTTTTCTTTTTATTGAGGAGAGGGTGGGGGTGGGGGGAATATTTTTTATTTTTTTACGTGCCTCTATTAGTGCTTCACTCTGAATCATCTCTGCTTTTGAGGCGATATTTTTCTGAGATAAAGTTCTAAATTTAAACCCATTTAGCTGTGCGGGTTCGGTACTCGAGCCGACCAAAGACCGTCGTGTATACTAATGGTGACTGGTGCACGTAAAATCTGTTGTGGCCGCAATGTCTTCCATGCTCCCATCAAAATTATACCTTTGGGGGCTACTGAAGCGAGGGAACCATAAACTCCATGTAGGTTTAAAATTGTGATGGCATGTCTCCGGACCACCTCTAGAGATGAGTCCCAGACCGTCGCCAATTGCCCATTGCACAGCACTGGTGCCACGTAAAAACAAATTAACCAACCAACCAACACTTATAGCTTTATTTTATTTTCTTAATTTTACTTATTTATTTATTTATTTTTCAGAGAAATATTTATTTATTTTTATATATTTTTTCTATGGCAGTAAGCGTTGTTTGTGACCATTTATATGAACTCCAGGGCAGTCATTGATTATTTTACATTAGAAATGCTGAAAAATAATATTAGGCAAAAATATATATCCAGTACTATCTGTAATTTGAGCAAGTGTAGTTATTTTTTGGGTACACTAAGCTAGCTATAGCAAAACTGTAAAATACTTTTGCTTTCTCATGACTTAGTTTCTTTTTACAAGTCTCATTTTCTAAAGCAAATCTTCCAAAATCTCTAAGATTATTTTCTTCTTACAGTAATAAAAATTAATACTATTTTTTTTTCTCTCCTTTAAAATGTCCAAATACAGTCTTTCTTTTTTTTTTTCATCTTTCTAAATCATACAAACTTATTAAAGTAAAACAAAACGCTATTATGTTTTCTCATAATATATTATTTCATTTCCATCTTATTTTAAATCTAAGATTGGATAAAATTGCGGTTTAATGTAGATGTCACTAACAGGAATTTTATTAAAAAAAAAAAAAAAAAAATCATTAAGAGCAAAAAATATGCTCTTACATTTCATTTAAAAAAGATGAAACCGCAGTTGTAAGATTAGTTGTTAAGTATATAAAAAAATATTTTTCGGATTAAATATTGAATTATTAATTTAATTTTCCCAGAGAACGTAAAAGGGATTAAGGTACTGCTTTTCTTTTTATAGATAAAAATAATGGTATTGATTTCACATAAATTATTTGAATGACTGAATATTAGAGAATAAAAATTATTTCATCAAAAATATACGTCGGGTAGTAGCCTCAATTTGCTAGGATCAAAATCCTAATAAATGAAACCAGAAACTATCAAAATTTCTTCAAAGTCTTTTTGAATTCATACTTTGAAAATATTAATCTTTAAAAATTGTTACGCTTGCATGCGTTAACACCGCGCCACCTATAATTTGTATTCTTCGTAAGAAACTTTGAAATGAAGCGAACAGAGTGTGTGTTGTGAAGAAAAGTGTGTGTTCGGCGACCGCAGAACGTGGCGTCGAAAAATAAATAAATTATGAGTAATTAAAGTGAATTCGTGTTTTAAATAAGCATAAATTGCCTTTACAGGGCCCGTCGAGCCACAGGACCTGTTAAAAAGAAAGAGTAATTACGAGTTTGTTTATTTAATTTCATTGTGAGAAAAATAAGTTTCGTTTTCGTAATCGATCGATGAAACAAAAAGTTTTGTTTTAATCAAAGATGAAAAAAAAAATGTTTATATCGAAGGATGGATTTTTTTTTTTTAAGTGAAACATAAAATATAAAAGTGAACAAAAGAAAAAAAAAAAAAAACAAGTGTAGTGATAATTTATTTAAGAGGAACAAGATAATAGTGTTTTTTCTTCTCAAGTGGAATACAGCGATCTGAGGTAAGAGCATCTTCATAAAATTTAAAATTGTTCTGAATTTATTACTTGTTAAATTTAATAATGTCAATTATCGACAAATTAAGAAAAGATGAGCTTAAGCTTGTCGCAGAGGAATTGGGTTTAAGTGTAGGAGAGGGTGCTAAACTTGTTGAGTTAAAAGATATTATTGAGAAATGTGAACATTTTTCAAATAGTGAGTTAATGAAAAATGTAGTTGATTGCGCGGTTGAGGAAATTAAATCGAAAAAAGAAGAAGAAAAATCAAAAATGGAGTTCGAAAAAATTAAACTAGCACAACTAGAGAAAGAGTTGGAGATAGCAAATATTCGTAAGGAATCTTTACAAAATTCTGAATTCGAGAAAATTAAATTAGCGCAGTTAGAGAAAGAATTAGCGAATATTAAAAGGGATTCATCCCAAAATAATTCGCTTTCAACTGTGCATTCGGAACCAGAACTTCTAAATAATAATAATCTGGAAAGTTTTATTAAGAGTATTAAAACGCTTACAATTCCATTACCATCTAAAGCAGAATCATTCAATCTATTTTTTCATTCTCTGGAAAAGGCATTTAAGAATAAAAATGTTCCAGATGGGTTTAAAGCGGAAATTCTTTTAAACATTCTCGGTGAAAAAGCCAGTAATTTAATGGGTATATGTGTCTGAGGAAGACATGTGTAATTACGAAAAATTAAAAACAGTTGTTTTGAAGGAGTTTCAGCCGACGGCTAATGAGTGTTTAAATAACTTCCGGAAAGCACAAAAATTACCGTCAGAGAGTTATGTGCAGTATGCGTCGCGATTAGCGGCATCTTTTGAGTATTATTGTGAATTGCGTAAAGTGAATGATTTTAAATCATTATGTGAATTAATTGTATCTGACAAAATTTTTCATTCATTAGATCGTGAATTAATGGCACACATTGGGGTTAATCAGGGTGAATCATTTTTTAAACCACAAGAATTGGGTCGTGAATGTGATATTTATTTATCTGCAAGGGGCAGAGGTAAAAATGAGTTGAATGCGTTTGCAAAGACTAGTGTAAATGAAGCGAAGCGGTTTGTCGGGAACAAATCGCATAATTCACGATTTCAAAAAGTTGCTTCAAATGTGTTTTTATCAGAAATAAAAAATGTAAAATGTGTTCTTTGTAAAAATAATGAATATCATGCTTTATATATGTGTCCGCAGTTCAAAAAACTTCCTGTACAAGAAAGAGTTAATGGTATTAAGGCAAATAAGTTATGTTTTAAGTGTTTTTTACCGAATTGTAATGTAAGAAAATGCAATACGAGAAACTGTTTTTGTGGAAAATCACATAATAAATTGATTCACTTTCCTAGAGAAGGAAAATTTCGCGATTCTTGTAAGGAAATAAAGGATAATTCGGAAGTTGCAGCTGCCGCTGATTCCAAAACATTGAATAGAGAACAGCACGGTGAATTCAATTCCTTTTTTCCTCCTAATTTTCCTAGTGACAGACAGCAAATTGTAGCCACTAGTTTTGCAAAAAAACAAAACGAAAAATGTCTTATTGAGTACAGTGCGTGTTTTAGTTAAAGATAAATATTCTCAATGGCAGGAAGTAAGGTGCCTTCTAGACAGCGGCTCTCAGGCGTGTTTGATAACAAAAGATTGTGCAAATCGATTACAACTCAAAATAGAAAAAGTAAATACTTTACTCTCTTGTTTGAATGATGCATCGATGACCATTAACGGTTGCGTAACAGCAACTATTGCCAATAAAGAGAAAAACTTTGAGAAATCCCTAAATATGTTTGTTGTGAGGAAAATTACGGATTTTGTTCCGAATAAAGTAATTAATGTACATATCGATGTCCCGAATTCAATAACGTTAGCATATTATAGTTTTAACATTCCTGGAAAAATAGACATGCTCCTTGGTGCTGAAATTTTTTATGAATTATTGAGACCGGGGCAAATATATTCTCAGAACCCTCAGCTACTCCTTCAAAATTCTTGTTTTGGTTACATTGCAACAGGGAATTTAGATCAAAGGGATGAGGTTAAAATTCATTGTGGATTAATACGTGGAAAGGATTTAAATGTAACATTAAGAAGATTTTGGGAGATTGAGGATGTAAATATAGAATTAACCAAAAGTAAAGAACAGGCTATATGTGAGGAACATTTTACGCGTACACATAAGAGAAATGAGAAAGGTAAATATATTGTAACAATGCCTTTAAAAGATGACCCGTCATGTTTAGGTCAGTCTAGAGAAATTGCTCTTAGAAAACTCAGATCGCTGTAGAAACGTCTATCTAGAGACGAGAAATACTTGTCGTTATATAAAGACTTTTTAGAGGAATATAAAAACCTTGGTCACATGAGAGAAGTAACAGAGGATAAAACTCCTGATGTTGCTTATTACGCACCTCATCACGGAGTGTACAGGCCAGATAAAAATACGACCAAATTACGTGTAGTTTTCAATTGTTCTTCACCAACAACAAATGGTACTTCTCTTAATTCCTTGCAATCCAATGGCGGAGTAATACAAAGTGATTTATTTACCATAATGGTGGGTTTCCGCCTGCATATTTACGCCTTAACTGCTGACATCAAAATGATGTATAGAATGATTCTTATTGACCCGAGTCAGTACCCACTGCAGCGAATTCTCTGGAGCAATAGCATTGAGGAACCCCCCAAAACATTTGAATTAACAACAGTGACATATGGAACAGTCTCAGCGCCTTACTTAGCTATGAGAACCTTATACCAGCTTTCACTTGATGAGGAAAAAAAATTCCCGAAAGCATCCCCAATCCTTCGTGATAATTTTTATATGGATGACGTATTATTTGGAGCAAGTACATTAGAGGAGGCGAAAGAGTTACAACAGGAGTTAAAGGAGGTTATACAGTCCGCAGGGATGGAGCTACATAAGTAGTGTGCTAATAATGATGAACTTTCTCCAAGTGTGACAGAGAGTTACAATTTTTATAACAAAGATGAAATTAAAACTTTAGGCGTGTCTTGGAAGCCAAAGGATGATTGTTTTGTTTTCCGAGTTAAAGTAGATCTGAAAAATTCCTATACAAAAAGAGAGGTGTTGTCGACGATAGCTAGGATCTTTGATCCACTTGGCTTAATAGGCCCAATAGTTGCTAAGGCCAAAATATTTATGCAAAAGCTTTGGCGTCTAAAAATTGATTGGAGTGATGTGCACTCCCAGCACCAGAATACAGAGAGTGGCATCATTTTCTCATTGCATTAGAACGAATAAATGACATAAAAATTGAAAGGTGCATTGTGATTCTCCAGGCTTCAAATATAGAAATTCATGGATTTGCAGACGCTTCAGAACTCTGCTATGGAGCGGCCATCTATTGTAAGTCCAATGATTCACGTGGCCGGACATTAATAAGATTAATCTCAAACAAATCAAGGGTTGCTCCGGTTAAAAGCTTAACAATCCCTTGATTAGAGTTATGTGCAGCTGTTCTGCTGGCAAAGCTAATGAATAAGGTGTTGGCTGCTTTAAAGGTGATGATCAACGAAGTCTATTTTTGGACAGACTCTACAATTGTTCTGGCGTGGTTACAGAAGGAACCCATGGATTTGAAACCGTTTGTGCAACATAGAGTAGCAACTATCCAAGACCTTTCACCAATCCAACAGTGGCATCATATCGCTTCAGATCAAAATCCTTCTGATGTGTTATCAAGAGGCATTGATCCAGATAAACTGTTCGATCACGAACTATGGCTAAGCGGACCCAGCTTTTTACTAGAAAGGGACTATCCGAGTCAAATAACTGTTAACCCAAAAAATTTGGACGATTTTAGAGTAGAACTAGAAAAGTCTAACACAAACTCTGATGATAATTTTAATGTTTTTAATTTGGTAACTGATAGTGACTTTGTGTGCAATCTGCTGAATTTAAGTAATAATTATTTAACTGTTCTGCGTATTATAAGTTTTATTTTCAGGTTCATAAATAACAGCAGAAATCCACTTTACAAAACAATTGGACCACTTAAATCTTCAGAAATTGTTGAAGCAGAGAAATTTTTATTAAAGTGCATACAAAGTGAGGAATTTTCCGAAGACATTATAAAGACTTACAGGTAAAAAAGGCTATAAAGCCTAACAGTAAGTTGAAGATGTTGAATCCATTTATTGACAAAGAAGGCCTGCTAAGAGTAGGAGGAAGACTTGGAAATAGTGATTTAAATTATGATAAAAAATTTCCAATTCTTCTTCCATCTAAACATAAATTAACTGAATTAATTGTTGTCTTTTATCATAAAAAATTTTTGCATGCTGGGCCTAATTCTCTATTGTATTATTTGAGGGAAAAATTTTGGGTTACAAATGGTAGAAATTTATGTAGAAAAGTTGTGCATAAATGTGTTAAATGTTTTAGGGTTAATCCAAATTCAGCACAACAAATATTAGGTAATTTGCCAAAAGATAGACTCGTTCAAAACTATCCATTTAATATCACTGGGGTAGATTTCACTGGTCCTTTCTATATTAAGTATAAAAATCAACGAAAAGGTATTTATAATAAAATATATGTTGCAATTTTTATTTGCTTTGTGACCAAGGCTATACATTTAGAGTTAGTCACGGATTTAACGTCCGCAGCCTTTATAGCTGCTCTTAAGAGATTCATATCGAGGAGAGGAAAATGCAGTAAGCTGTATACAGATAATGCGGGGAATTTTGTGGGAGCAAATGCAGAGATCAAAAAATTGTATAAAATGGTAAATGGACCAGATGATCAAATTTCGGGGTATATGAGTTCAGAAAACATTGATTGGCAGTACTCACCTCCTAGAGCGCCAAACTTTGGAGGATTGTGGGAAGCAGGAGTCAAATCCTTTAAATATTATTTGAAAAGAGCTGCGGGAAATTTAAAATTAACCTATGATGAATTTTTGACTTTAATTATACAAATTGAAGGGATGCTAAATTCTAGGCCTTTAGTCCCCTTAACTGCTAACGTAGAGGATTTAAATGTGTTGACTCCTGCCCACTTCCTCTTAGGAAGGTCAATTACGTCTATAACTGAGCCAGATTTATCAGAAATTACAGAAAACAGGCTTAGCCAATGGCAAAAAATAACAAAGTTATTTCAAAGCATTTGGCGTAAGTGGCCCTTAGATTATCTATGCCACTTACAACAGAGATCGCGATGGAAATTTGAGAAACAAAACATATGTGTTGGAGACATGGTTATTCTAAAAGAGGATAACTTACCTCCATGTGAGTGGCCACTGGCCAGAATAAGCAACATTTTTCCCGGAGCGGACAAAAAAGTAAGGGTAGTGGAGATTAGTACTGCCTCTGGAAAATTTAAAAGGTCCATTTCTAAAGTTTGCTAACTTCCAATAAATGATTAACATTGCTATTAATTATGAATGTTGTAAATTATGTAATATTTTGATAATTTTTTTTTTTTTTTTTGCATTACTTTTTATTTAACATATGTAATATTTACTGTATAATATTGTGTAATATTAAGTGTATCAGAATTTTTATGTTGAAAAAAAAAAAAAAAATGACTGTTAGATTTATTGAATGTTTAATAAACATTGCAATGGGGGCCGGTATGTTACGCTTGCATGCGTTAACACCGCGCCACCTATAATTTGTATTCTTCGTAAGAAACTTTGAAATGAACCGAATAGAGTGTGTGTTGTGAAGAAAAGTGTGTGTTCGGCGACCGCAGAACGTGGCGTCGAAAAATAAATAAATTATGAGTAATTAAAGTGAATTCGTGTTTTAAATAAGCATAAATTGCCTTTACAAAAATAACATTTTTTTTTTTTTTTTTTTATTAGAAAGTTATACTAAATAAGAGAGTCTTAGAAATTGTAGCAATAAAAAATAAATAAACAATTTTCTTTAAAAATTAATTTAAATCCTTCTTTGTGCTGGTAATTTAAAAAAAATTAAACAAAAGCTAAATCCACTTAGACACCTTCAAAATAAGATCTAAGTTCCTTATAATCTAAGATGCATAAAAATGGAAGTTGTGATTAAATAAATTTAAGATTGAATTACTACTACTTCGAAGAAATTGAGTCAAGACTCGCCTTATCATTAAAATCTGATATTTTTTATCTCTTAAACATGAATATGTAAATGCATTTTTTCCTGTTAAAAGTATCTAAGAAATTGACTCTTGTCTTTACCTGTTTAATATATTTGCATAGTTTAAAACTAAGTTTCCTTCGTGGTGATATATAATGTGTAACAGCTGTTTCAAAAAGTTTTTAATGAAATTTAAATTGAAATCTGCAGTTGTATTTTTGTAGGAGATTAATAAGAAAGATTTTTTTTCTTTAAGTAAATTTAAACTAAGGAAATGAAATAACGGAAATTTTAAAAGATATTTATAGTACCTAATTCGTTAAAAATTTACTTTTTATATTAAATGCTAAAGAGGCAAAAGACAAAAAAAAAAAAAATAATAATAATAATAATAATAATAATCTTTAAGATTTTTGTTTAAGAAAATGCTGTTTTTATTCTCAGAAGTTAATTATTCTCAGAAATAAATTATTTATTTAGAAATTGCAAGTTTTTAATATTGTAGTTTTTAACACTTTCCCACAAGAATGAAATGTGTTAATGACTTCTGTTTTTCTGTCTGTCTGTCCGTCCGTTTGTCCATCTGCCTGTCTGTCCGTGCTCTAACTACCGTAAATAATCATGGAATTTATTGAAACTGAGATATGTTATTCAAGTTCACTATCGAATGTTCCCTATTGAAAATGAAGTTAATACATTTACTGGTTTGTGTACAGGGACACCCCAAAAAATGTCAATGCATTGCATTTTAGGACAGACAATTTTATAAATTACATTTAAAGAACTTTCTATTGTAAAAATCATAAAGAAATTGGCATTTATTGTTAATATGCTAAAATAATATTTTGTATTGAATATGATTTTTTTAACTTTCAGATTTACAGTGCTACACTAAAATATTCAGATACTTTAAGGGCTACGTTTTCTTTTGTGTTAAGCATTTTAACATTTTCTAACAATGTTTAAGAATGATTAGGAATTCAACTAGTCTATCTGTATAGCTTCCAGAACTACTGTCTGTACGTTGTGGGCTTAGGTAGGCAAAGAGCATTGAAATTTATATACGATACAACAATTACGTACATTTGGAAAGTGTTAATAATCAATGCGTTCTGCAAGATTTTTCTTTTTTTTTTTTGGTGTGTATGTGTGTCACATATATTCTTACAACATACCTAGATCATGTATTAATTAAAAAAAAATCTGGAGTGACTCCACTCGACTTTCCGAACATTCAGTAATTAACGGTTTTGTAGATAAAGTAAAGTAAGAGGAGTTGTTAAATAAACAAAAGAGAAAAATATAATAGGGTGTTTGGGTATTTTTCTTTATATAGTACACGATGTTTAATTTAACGCTATTTTACCAAACACGCAGATCATAATGATCTAGCATTTGTAGGTTTTTACAGGGACACAATGAATTATTATTCATTGTGTCCCTGTAAAAACCTACAAATGCTAGATTCACCAAAATGCTTATAATTCGTGCACCAGTGACTTATAATATTCATATAAACTTTCAGCTCCATCGGATAAGGCATTTAGACGCTATCGGACTTTAAAATTTGAACCCGTATGCCACAATTATAAAGAAATTTGTATTTTGTCCCTGCAAAAAGAACCATAAGTGCTAGATTCTCTAAATATCATACAGTTTGTGTGATGGTGACCTATAACTCGTATATAAATTTTCCACTCAAACGGATAAGGCATTTAGATGCTATCGCACTTTAAATAATTTCACCACATAGGCCCTAATGATAAAGAATTATTTGTTGTGTCCCTGTAAAAAACCTAGAAGTGCTAGATTCACCAAAACCTATATAGATCGTGAAACTGTGACCTGTAATATGTCTGTAAATTTTTTGTTCAATTAAATTAGTCGTTTAGACGCTATCGCACTTTTTAAAATGTGGTCCTGTAGGCCATAATGGTAAAGAATTTTTCTTTCTGCCCCCCCCCCCCAATGGGGGCTAGCAATGTCCGTACATGCAGACATTTTCATCCTACTTTACTACTAATACTATCAATAACTGCTATAAATTTTACAATCATTCCTTAAAAATAACTCTTATTATGTATAATTACAGGGAATTTTGTCCTATATATTGCCATACTAAAATTTATGAAAAAAAGAAATAAAAAATGGTACGACAGCGCCACCTGTTCAGCGGCTGATTCCAAAATGTAATATTCATGAGTTTAGGTCAATGCCCAACTAAATACTAAGTTTGTGTAAATTCCATCAATTGATTTATAAGATATAGCGTCCACAATATTTATCGTATACACACACACACTCAGAAAGACAAATATTTTTTTTTTTTTTTTTTTTTTAGAATGGTTAAATTGTGTTCAGATTAACTGAAACCGTGTAAATCCATTAAAAACTGGAAATCCGTTAAAAACTGGAAATTCCACGAATCCAATACTTTACTTTTAATAAGAAAGTAAAAATACCTGAGTTACTAATTTAAAGTTTAAACAAAGTCTAAATCCACTTACTGTTCTTCAACTGCAATCTAGTTTCATTCATAATCTAAACGCATAAAACTGAATTGGTAGTTTAAAAATTTAAAATTAAGTTACTACTTCTCAACGGTTTAGTCTCCCCATATTAATTCATATTAATACAATCTGATCTTTTTACAACAAAAACATGAATTGGCTAATTCTATTTTTTCTGTTAAAAGTATAAGGCATTGACTTCTGTCTTTACATGTGTTTAATCTGCATTTTTTTTAAACCAAAAGTTTTCTTCTCGTTAATTTATGTAGTTTAACAGCTTAATTATAAAATTCTTAATTATATGTAAATTTATATTTTCAATTGCATTTTTCACAAAAGAATATGTAGAAAGATTTTTTTTTTTTAATTTAAACTAAGGAGAAGCGAAAATGGTAGTTTGGAATATGCTTTTAAAACTTTATTCGTTAAAGTTTTTAAAGTTTACTTGCTAGAGTGAAAAAAAAAAAAAAAAAAAAAAAAAAGCAATTTTGTAAGAAAATTTGAAAATTTGTAAAAATGTATTTTTCTAAGAAAATTTGTAAAAAGAGTGATGTTCATTTAAATTTAAAATTAATGGAAAAAAGTTTTATTTTTCTTCATTTTTGTTATACTTACTTTAAAAAAAAAATGACGAAACACTATAAAAAAGCACCACACAACTGGCGTTTATAAGTAAAAATATACAAAACTTTGTATAGCATCTCTTGCATTTTATGGTGTTTATTCAAAGTTTTGTACTTATTAAATTCATATTTTGTACTTATTATTTCATATTATCTACTTATTTTGCACTTATGATTATTCGCCTTTAAAATTTCATAAGTTATTTGAAATTTACGAATTTCTTAATATGGCATAATAGGGCAAAATATAGCGTAAGCGTAAAATTTGAGGGGTATTTTCATCGTAGAGATGACAAATTACTTTAAAATATCATGTAGGATGCTGACATAAACATCATTGATCATGCGTTTTCTAATTTAAAAAAATCGGAATTTATTCGAAATTTACGATTTTCTTAACATGAAGTTTATACGAAATTTTGCCCTATTCCGATAGGGCAAAAATTCGTATAAACGTCCATTTCCTGGAATATTTTCATCGTAAAAATTTCAGACCACTTTTAAAATATTATGTATGATACCGGCAAGATCAATTGACTATGAATATTTTAATTTGAAAATTTGAAATTTATTCGAAATTTAGGATTTTCTTCTCCTTGCAGAATAGAGCAATATTTCATGTAAATTTGCATTATTGGGCTCTTTGCACTGGAAATATTATGGAATTGCATGTAAACAAAAATAGGAATCTATTCCCAATAAAATTAACTAACAAATTAGGATAAGTTAAATGTATCGAACAGAACGGTGTGCAGCTTATAAGGTGAGGGGAATTACAGTCTGTAGCTGTGTCGAGCGATCGCTCTGAGCAGAGTCCACCTATGCCAACTAGTTTGTCTTAATATTCAAAAATAATAATTCTAATGCATTTCAGTCAATATTGCTAGATTTGGAGACTCTTTTTATTCAATATCCACCACTAAATTTTAACGTTTGCCTAAACACTTCGAAGATTAATCGTCTATATAATATATATCAAATACCACTTCTTAAAATTATTGGTGATTATTAAATGAAAAAATCCCATGTTATTAAATAAAAGAGTCAACACTGTTTATGTGCGATATGTTTTAACTTTTCATTGATTTCCTTTTCTAAAATACAACTATTTTAATAGCTGGAAAAATGTTCTAAATATAAATTCTTCAATATGTCAGATACTTATAAAGTTATGGAAAGGCACTAATACATAAAATGTTTCTTATTTTGCATAAATAAATAACATTCTTATTGGTTACCATGCAAATTTCAGAAATTTAAAACAACCTTCTCTTAATCTTTGCAGTGCATACCCTTTTGTTTAATATCTTTTAAACTTTAAATTGTATAAAGGATTAACATATTTGCTTAAATAATGCCTCTAGCAGCTTGTGAGATATGAGGTGTCAATTCCACACTAATTAACTTATTTGGATTCAACTCCCCCTTTACAAGATGAGATATAGCCTGTACAATTTTTTTTTTAACTCTGTAAAGTTAATAGGAGCTGTCAAAATGATCGATAAACTGTTTAAAGGGGGTAGGTTTCAGAGAACAACGCAATTTTTCACTGAACTAGTTGAAGCAAATGAGATCGATAAAATAGCTTTTTAGTGTATAATATAACGGTATTTTCATTTTTTGGCAAAACAAAATGGGTGTGGGGTCAAAAATATTGTATTTGATGCATTACGCTTGTTTTTTTGAAAGGGAGTTGATGTCTAAAAATCATAAGTATAGCTGCAAAATGTTTTAATTTATTCCGAAGCATAGTTAGCACCTTCTCTTTTTTCAAATAACATTTTTTATAGATCAATATCTATATATTAATAGGCAAGCATAAAATTTGTTATCCCTTTTTAACATATTAATTATGGGAGTAGAGGGTTGAAAATGGTATCATTCGAAAGGCATGGTTAGCCGGAAGGTGCGAATACAAATATTATTTTCTTACGATGTCAAGAAGGTATTTAAAAATACATTTATTTTTTATGAATTTTCCCCCATTTTTCCCTTTTATACACGTATTTCTTTACATTAAAAAATACCTAAAAGTAGAAAGTTATTAAAGCTGGCAATTTCATAAAGCTCAAATAAAACCATAGACACAGTAATTTGTATAATGTAGCATCACTATACGCAAGCGAAGTGATGACGTCACTGTCTGTCCATGGAGCCATGAAAAAGATTTTCAATGTTAATCGTCCATTGGATTTTTTGTAAAAAATTGTTAAAAAATAACGGATATTATCTGCCGATTTTAATTCCGATATTTGGGTATAGTTATATATAAGTTACTGTCTACATGTGTTTGATTGAGTTATTTTTTCTGTAAAATTGATAAAATATTAATTTAAAATCACAAAACTCCAGGAAAAAAAAAAAAAAAAAAAAAAGGCAAACTTCCAGTTTCGAATGTAAACATAAACATTTCATTTCAAAGGATGATATTTAAACAATAAATATTCAACTAATATACTAAATAAAAGGAAAATGGATTTGTTACTAACTGCTGGATGTATAAGTAGACGATACGGAAAAAATTCCGATTTCCGTTTTTTGCTGAATTTACATGTTTTGAGCTTTCTTTACGTTTCAATTAACTGAAATTGGCTACTTATTTTTTAAAAAAGTGTCTTTACTGCTAGCTTTTGTGGGTAGAAGAAGCAAGTAGAAGATACATAAAAACTTTTGATTTCTGGTTTTCGATGAATTTACACGTTTTGAAATTTCCTTGCATTTTAATTAAGTGAAATTGACTACTTATTTTTATTTTTTAAAAAGTGGATTTATTATTCTTTCCTCTGCATATATAAGTAGAAAATATAAGATTCAGAAAAGTTTTAGATTTTCGGATTTCGATAAAGTTACACGTTTTGAAATTTCCCGAACTCAATTCGACCATTTTTGAAAAATATCTTTTTTTTTTTTTGTGTGTGTGTGTGTGCGTGTGTGTGTGTGTGTGTGTGTGTGTTTAAACACTGTACTTTATGAAACAATCGAATTAATTTAACAGAATTTGATACTTGGTTGGGCCTTGTTTTGACATGGTACCTATAGAGCATTTCCTCGTGACGTCTGGTGGTTGACAAAAAAGCGCGCTCGACTTTCCCGCGCCCCGCCCACCATTGATTTTCCGTTGGTGATCCGCCATCGCTATGCTTTTCCCAAGCCTTTTTGCCAACCACTCATAAAAGTTGAGATGTTTGTTTACAAACAAGGAACTGCCCTATTAGCTTTTGGGCTGTATCACACAACAAGGGGCGTTTTCACGTTGCGATTTTCTCTCATTTCAGGAAAGACTAACATCTACAGAGAGAAATAGTTATATTAAGTACAACTCTGCTGATTCAGTTAGAGTGAATATCGGCAAACAATTGCCGCAGCTGTGTTGCAATTGCATTCCGTTTAGGACAAGGCAATAACTTTGCTTTGCCTCGCTTTGCAAAAACAAATGGTCGAGTTTCGACCACTGGGCGATACTAGTATTAATAATTAAAGCAATATATTCTATAATATATTAATTACGAATAAATGAGAATGTAACTGTTCTTCAAAAAAAGTGATGTAAAATATAGGTGGATGCAGACAATGTTACGGTCTAAATTAGCAATACTAGTAGCTATGATCAAGAATAAAAAAGAACCTTTATGTCAAAAAGAGCCTACATGTTAATAAAAATATGCGTGACAGTTGCCTGTGGAAACAAACTTAATGTAGTAAAATTATTGAAATTTTTATCTAGAATCGCTGCTAATTTACAAAAGTCTTCAGTTAATATTCAATAATCGATATATTTACATTTTATCATAGAAGCTGAGGTATGGCTTATCGTAATCTGGGATAACTGCAGCAAAGCCACGCTACTTTTTGGCCGATATGTAGCGGCAAATTAAATAGTGATTCACAATGGTCACCTTATATGCTAAGTTTGGTAATGGGTAATATTGCAGAAAAACACACCACCCGTTGCCCGAAATGCACCGAAATTAAATCAGTTTAATCTTTCATAATGACCTTGTTACATATCAAGTTTTGTACACATACATAACAGAATCTGAAATGTAGCTTTCCCGTAACTGGGTAATTTAGAGTATACCAGCAATACATTTTGAGCCATATGCACCGAAAGTTGATAGACACTAATTTATGCTGAGACGGAACTAAATATAAATTTTCAGGAAAATCGGTACATTAGTTTTTAATCTAGACTGACACAAAATTTTTGTCACACTAACGCAGACACACAGACTGACAAACACCCAGACATCGCACCAAGAATAGTCAAAACGCTTCGAGGTAATCTTTAAACATATAGTTAACCGTCAAAAACTTGAAGTCTAAATTTAGAATCGAAATACTTTCTTCTAATGACTAGAATAGAAAGTAAAGAAAATACGTATATGGAATAATTATTTTTATTATTATTATGTGTTTGGTGTTTCTCTTTCGAAACTTTTTTAGAAACACCTACATTAGTTATGTAATAGAAAGGGCGAGCACGTGAAACCTGCATTACTGCTTCATCGCTGTACTTCTGTCAACTTTCTTTTCTCTTCTGGTAAAGGTTCTGCTTTGCTTAGTTATTTCGACTAGAAACAAATGTGCATTTTTTTAAATTTACGGTAATTAATCACAAACTTATTTTTCGTCTGCATTAAACATATTTTAATTTTTTAACTATAAATGTTTCCATAAATTTTTTGATATAAATAAAAAATCTGAACAAACCATGTATAATAAACATTATATTTTAAACACTGTTTTCATTCTAAGAGATTTTTTTTAAAATATGAATGAGAAAATATTATATATTTCAAAGAAAATACACAAATAAAATGCTATAAAATGTACCTAATCATTTTTTAAACTGTAAATTAAATTATTACAGCATGTTCTCTTTCTCATGCACACATACATGCATAAATAAATGATAACAATAGAAATAAAACAGTCGAAAACACTATTATTTTTTATTTTCTCCGTATGATAAATGTTATGGATTCAGAAAAGAAAAGATAACAGAAGTGTTAGTTAAACAAAAGATAAACTGCTAGGTAAATAAAGAAAAAGCGTTTACCATGATCATGTTCTCTCAACTATAAACAAGGAGCAAAAATATTTTATTGAGTTATCGATGAAGGAAACGTAAACTGCACTGTAAAGACAGTAAACATTTTAAGGAACTTTAAGAATATAAATATATTTGAAGAGTGATTTCTCAAAGGAAATCATACTTGAAAGGAACATGTTTTGTATAGTTAACATATTTTTGTTTGCGGCCTTTTATTTTCTTTTCTATTGAAATGAAACTTCATTTTTTTAAAAAGTTTATAAACATTGGATAACAAAGATAATAAATTTAACTATTAAATTACTTCAAGTAAAAATAACTGAATTTTTTTTCAAAAGTATTGTCATGAAATAAATTTAAGTAAATGTCATTTTTAGCATACATACAAATTTAGATATTTCTATATGTAATTATGCCATTTTTTACGCATTTTTATATTATTAGTTTTACATAAATAAAGAAATAAACGACAATACTTTTTTAAATGCCTCACAAGTAGCTGAGACGTCCTGCTCTCGAAGCCGGTAGACACAATTCGATCCCAGTTCTCAAGTCGTCGATCTAGCCATTCATAGCTTTCTGTGGTTTTCTCAGAAACTCGCCTACATACGGGCTAAATCACCTTAAAACACTCACGGAAGAAATTTCACCTAGACCTATGATTAAATGCAGTCAGTCACCCTTATCCCCTAAGCACCGTATTCTTTTTAAAACATTTCTCAAAGAATTTTTAGTTTTTCTGAGTTATACTTGTACGATTAAAACAAAACAAAAAATACTATAATATGAATTTAATAACAAGAAATTGCAAAATACTTATACTAGCGCTTACATTTGCCAAAAGTAAATCCTTTTAAGAGAAAAATACGTACTATATTTAAGCAATGGATATTAATTAGTTAAAAAATTTGGATTTATAATTAGTAAAGAGACTATTCTATTTTAAAAGTGCTTATTAATCAAATGAATTTAAAAAAACAAAATCCTAAATCTATTTTTATACATAAAGTTACCGTAAAATTAGATATTATTAATAAGAAATAATCGAAATAACTCGATAAAATGTTTTATACATATCCATTAATCCTACAAGTATACAAAATGACAGCTGTTCATGTTAATTTCTTTTGTATTAAAAAATCGTACGCTGAAATAACCAGCATTAGCCATTGTAACCTCACGAACGTTTGGTGCATTTGTCTCTCACTGTGGGTCCCAAACAGTGTGGTTTTAGGGATTTTTGTTTCCGCAGGAGCCCGACACAGGCCCGGAACATAGCTAGGGCACGGAGTTTAATTATATATAGAGATAAAGAGAATTTTACATAACATTGTTTTTAGGAAACACAGAGCTATCTCACGCTCATGCTACAACACTGTTAAAAATGGTTTCTCAAAAATGAGCAAAATTGTCTCAAAATAGCTCCTAAACAATATATACATAAATTCAAAAAACCCCTGTACTCATCAGTGTTGGGCATGATTGATTGAAAAGTAATTGAATTACAATTGAATTACAATTAAATTACAATTATAATTATTTTACTGTTAATCAATTAACGAGTAATTGATTACAAATAAATTGTAATACTCGTTCAATTTATTTGTAATAATTCAATTTATTTGTAATCAATTACTTGTTAATCGATTGACAGTAAAATAATTATAATTGTAATTCAATTGTAATTTAATTACTTTTTAATCAATTATGCCCAACACTGGTACTCATCTTTGAAGATATTGACATGCTCAAAAATGAGGTTGACCCCCACTAAGAATCCTAATATCCCAACAGTTAAGCATGTCGGTATACTCAAAAATAAGAGCATGGTCTTTCAAATTTAAGTATATATTGTTTGAGAGCTATTTTGAGACAAATTTGCTCATTTTTGAGAAACCATTTTTAACATTGAAAATAGTGTCGTGAAGTAATTTGTGATGGTGTCGAGATTTAGTTGTAAATTGAAATACTGTCTTCAAAACTGAAGCTTGAAAATTTTAAAAATGTTTTCTATTAGGCCCCAATTAAGGTAAAAATAAAGGATCTTCAAAATTTATTCCTTAAGGCTGAAGGGGGTAATTTTGAACAAAGCTTGGTCGTTATCAGAAATCAGAATTAACAATCCCTTGCGAACGGATAAAATTCATTGGATTTGTTTACAATTTTTCTTTTTTAATCAATTTTCCCGGACGAAGGACGTGTAGAAATGCTACTTACAAATTAGTTTTTTAATAAATATTACAAGTAAATAAACAATTTTTCTCTTGTAAATGCAAAAGTATATTAATCCTCAATTCATTTGTGTTTTAAATTCGGAATTTGGGGAAAACACTGTAAGGCTAAGGGAAGACTTCGTAGGAAGTTCTCAAATCGGAGTCGAGGAATCTCAGTTCGGTTAAGAGTCACTTCTCTACTTAAGAACGTATTCTACGAGTTTAAAATTAAAAATTCAGATTTTGCGAAAGATAGCAGGTTGGGTTGGGTTGGGTTATTTTTTACGTTGCACTAGTGCTGCGCAGATGGGCAATTGGCGACGGTCTGGCACTCACCCCTAAAGGTGGTCCGGAGATATGTCATCGCAATTTTGATCCTCCAAGGAAGGGATATCTCTCCCGCTTCGGTAGCCCCCAGAGGTATAATTTTTGATGGGAACATGGAGGACACTGCGGCCACGACAGATTTTACGTGCACCAGCCACCAATAGTGTACACGACGGTCTTTGGCCGGCTCGAGTACCGAATCCGCAATCTTCCAATTACGAGGCCGGCTCTCTACCGACTGGGCTACCGCGTCCCCGAAACATAGCAGGTAGAAAGAAATAGACTAAAGTTGTTGGAAGTCAAATGATGTAGTAAATGCAAAGTGATGTGAAAAATATAAAAAGCAGATTAAAACGATACTTTAGGAGTTTTGGTGAGGTGAGAAGGGGTTGTTCGAGAAGTCTTGAAGAGTGTGGAGGAGTTTTGCAAGTTTTGAGAAGTTTTGCGAGGAAGAGATAATAGTTAAACGCCGCTCTGATTATAAAGATGTAAATAAAAAGTTCACGCCGTTATGAAAGTTAATGAGTAATATAAAGTTATTTATTATATTTGAATTGAAGGTATATATAAGTTATATTTTAATATACGATTAAGAAGTAGCTTTATTTCCCCACTTAAGAGATTTAATTAAATATTTGTTAAGTCAACATAAAGTCTCATTGCTTATTCTCTTACATTACAGCAGGTTTTAAATATGAAACACGGAGGTGCTACTTTATAAGTAGGGTGCCACGATTCGTCCTTACACAACTTTTAATGATAGTGAAATGAGTCTACAGATTTTTCGAATTTACAGCCGCCTTATGCAAAAACAAATTAATATACAGTGTTAACCCCTTAACGCGCGGCGTCCTCGCTGCAAGGACGCAAAATTTAAGATCCAGCTGCAAAAATTCATCCCGGAAATTTTTTTGCAAAAATTTATGTTTATAACATATCAGAAAAGGCCTGTTTTTTTAACCTTAAAATTTAAAATTTCTTTTAGCTTAATTTAGTTTATGAATTCCGATGGCAGTATAATTTAAATAATCCGAATTGTCTTGCGCCGCAAAGGGTTAATACCTTCAATAAAGAGCCTGCGACCAGATCCCGAATAACCTAAAAGTGAGCCCAGGGCTAAATCAACATTCGGAGATGATCCATGATCTTCCCTATGGTTTTTACCAATCCTTAAAATAAAAATAAAAATAAAAGTTTCCAGTATTTCACCTTAAAATTCATATTTTAGTAAAATACTTCCTTTGTAAAACTTTACATTCAAGTTTCAGATATGAAAATTTTATGAACTAACGTTTTCAAAAACTTTTTTCTGAAGTTTTAATTACATTAAAAAGAAATAAATAAATAAAATAAATAACGAAATTTTGAGCCGCTATGTCAAGGGCTTCTGGCCAATACCCATTTGATCTGTGTGTTAATCAGGCCGTCCCTGCCATCCACGATGTTTAGGGATCGAAAACAGCATAATAAAACTGTAATGCAATACGTATACAAAACCCAAACATTTTTGCAAGGAAATTTACGGATCAATTTCAAATGATGTTTTATTTCATAAATTTTATACAGAAAAAAATTCATTCAGTAGTTTTTCGATACAATAAAAATAATATTATAGCAAAAAAAAAAAATTGCAGATAAGAATTGAAAATGATATGTTACAATGTTACTCGTATTTATCCATAACAAATTCTAACTTTATACAATTTATAGTTTTAACATTTAAATGAGAGTCACAAAAGGAATAACATATTGACGACAGATATATTTAAATTCTTATTACGAATTCGAACTACATTCTCTTCGTGAATTTAAATATTCTTAGAGAATAAGCTTGCAAAATTGAATTGAATTTCATGAAATTTTATCTAAGTTACATTTATCTGCATTTCATATTATTTTATGAATTATACATGTCAGTGGATTTAAATGTTTATCTTTGATGAACCAAATATATTATAATTGACCTTAAGAATGCAATAAAATAAATCTATAATCAATTTTATAGCTTGAATTTTACAAGTACTTTTATATAAGTTATTCATATAATTTTTTATACAAGCTATAAATATATTTTAGTTTTAAAGATTTCTTTTTAATGTAGAAATAAATCTTCTTTAAATATTTTATTTAAATATCTAAGTTTACAAATCGATTTCCTTAAAAATACATCAAATATATTTTTTGTTAAAATTTTGTGTTTGATGACGAATAATTACGAGTTGATTATTATAATTACTACTGATATAATTTACACGAATTTTTTTTATTTTGATTTGAACTGAAATCTTAAGATTTCGGCACGTCTCCTTTAAAATGCACTGGTCTATGACATTCGTGAATATGACTTCTTCTTTAATATCACAAGGTCGCGCTCATCGACCTAGCCGATCGCAGTTTTCCGTGGTTTTCTACGAAACTCGCGTAAATACGAGCTAGGACCCCTTAGAAAGACCCCCTCGGAGGACATTCCATCTATAGGCCTTGGACCCGTAGCGCAGTCAATCAGCCTTAAAACCTACAACCAGTCAACTTTGAATATCACATATTTTCCTTCACAAATTTTTCACAAGTTACGAAGTTCTTCTGCATTGTTCCTACAGAAAAGTTAAACATCTTTTTTATTCAATATATTACTGCTTATTACTAAGAAATTCACAGGAGTAAGTATCCAAACACATGACTGGTTGAATTGTTAGCACTCTTGTCTTCACAAGTTCTCATCATATACTACATTCGAGTCCTCGTCCAGGCATGTATGCTTGTAGTGGTTTTGACTCTACATTAAGCGGTAGATCCTCGTCATATATGTCTTAATATACCAATAATGACTGAAGAGTGACAATCAAAACTCAAATCGAAACACATGATTGAAAATGATTAAACAATTTCTATCAATTTGTTTTAATTGTTCATTTGTTTAAGGTTCAGCGGCATGACTTTAAAGAATCGTTCTAAAGAAATTATTTAAAAGGTTTTCAGCCAACACTTAAACATTAGCCGCAAAATTACAAGATAGGATCTTTTAGAAATTCCTTGCCATGGTCACCAAAATTTCGTAACAATCAAATTAAATTCTTTGCCAAATCATTTTCTAACGATAAAAAGTCGTTTGCTTTCAACGTTGAAAGTCTTCTTGAAAAAGTTTTATCATACTATTTTTTATTTCAATTTAATCTTCCGCGAAAACTAAATACAGTCGAACCTCGTTAAAGTGAATCTCAAGAGGGATGAAAAATTGCACAGTTCATGTTCAAAATAATTTACGTTAGCACTGTTCACGTTAGAGAGGTTCGACTGTATTTCTAATCCAGTCGGTCTGCACTCGCCTAGAGCTCGATTTTTACACATGTATTTCCAAATTTATGTTTCCTTACTAGATCAAGCAACCTAACATTAGTTTACATGATATTTAAAACAAATAGCTTCATATTTTACATTATGATATTTATATGTTTTAAAGTCCAAACGCCTCCAAAGTTACCCATACCTCAAAACCATAGCCTCCTAAAATAGATGCCTGTCGCATTGCTCGTAAACTTGGCAACCGTTCAAGCGATAGGCAGCGCCACCTGGTACAGATTGCGCAACTTTTTTATTCAACAGCCCCTAATAATTTTTTAAAGTGGGAGTTGATATACAGAAAAAACGAATAGAATCGAAGAAACGTCGATTATATATACCATATATCACTTCTTAAACTTATTGGTGATAGTTAAATAAAAAAATCGCGCAATCTCTGCCAGGTGGCGCTGTCTACTGCTTGAACTGTTGCCAAGTTTACGAGCAACGCGAAAGGCATCTAATTTAGGAGGCTACGGCAGAACTAATGCGACATTAGACCCAAAAAACCATACAACCAACTGAACGTCTCCAAGAAATTAAAAATGACATCGTAATCCACTAATTTGAATTTTATAACAGCGTATCTATTTATATAGATATATTATTAATTTGTCGTGACGTAGTTGAGTTTTGCTTAATTCATTTATTATTATTATTATTATTATTTTCCACTGACGTATTAAAATTAAACATTAAAAGGAAAATATTTTATTTTTGAAATATAAAAGGATTTGTTTTATTTACTGAGAATCAATGAACGAATCTTCCAAAACCATGCAAATCATGAATGAAATTTAATTTTTATTATCCCAATAAATTGCTACGATTTTTTGTAAAGTTTTACCTAAAATTATCTTTTTTTTCATTATTTGATTCAGTTGAAAAGTGAACATGAAGTTCCTGGATCAAATTTCACTTTCTTTACTCCACTACATCGTGTTACCTATGACATCATTTTCAGAAATAGTTTCTGAAAACTTGGGCTTTTATTATTAAGAAGACTTCATTTTCTTTATTTTGGTACATTGTTGCGATTTTGCTACACTGTATTGAAATATTCAGATGGAAATGCATGCATGGAAACCATGGATAAAATTTTACTTTCTTTATTCTAATACATTGTTTTAGCTATGACATTATTTTTAACGTTAGTTTCAGGAAACTTTGGCTTTTATTATTAAGAAAATTTTGTGTTAGTCAAAAGAATTCAGTAGAATAATATTTATAAATTTCTAATAACATAATATTAGCTTGTATTTTATGATGATGCCAGTATTATACGTTATGCCATGAACTACTCAGGACGTGATGTTCATGTAATGTAGGGGAGAACGGGGCACAGTGGACCACTTTTACACTTTAAAATTTTTTTTAACCAAAAACAAAAAACAAGGTACTTGAAAAAAATTAGCCAACATTCTTTAAACCTTCCTTGACATGTCTTAATTTTTTCATGACACTACTTTTAATACATTACAAATAAAAAAATAAATTGTGTGCACTCACAAAGTGGACCACTGCGGCCCATCACCGGGGCACAGTGGTCCACAACCCTGGGTACAGTGGACCAACCTCTGTTGTTCATGTTCAATTAATATAAATTACTCATGTATTTTTTTTTTTTTAAATTAGTTTCTTATGCAATTCGAGTCTAAATAACATAATTCGAATATTTTCATGAAATGAAATTACCAAAATTTAAAGGAAGTCGAAATAAATAAGAAATCAAATTAGAGGAAGAATCCTATATCAGATTTCCTTTGTCTTTTACGTGCCATCACTAAAACCAATAAGATATATTTTTAATTTGTTTTTTAATGTTATATAGTTATAGAAATTATGAAATGTATAATTAAACATTATATTACTATTCAAACATTTTTATTAATTATTTTGCTATATTAATACTTTACATTATATTTGTGAGATAAGTTTAACTAAAATTATTCTACTTTTATCTTTTACATGTTATTTCTAAAAACAACAACAGTAAATTCATATAACATCACATAATCATTTTATTTACTTTTTTTTTTTTATATTAAACAATTCAAATGGTTATTAAATTTAGATATTCATAATTATTATACTACTATTCAACTATTTTCCCTTTTCAGAATTTTTTTTTATTATAACATTAAGATTATTATTATTTCAATTATTTTGAGTCACATTATATTTGTATACGTAAATTTAACTAAAATAAATGAGGTATTAAATATAATTTGGACTTTTAGGCGCATTGGAAGGCGGTCCACTGTGTCCCATGTCCAGACAAAACAAATAATAATATTAAAATTATATATAGACTATAAATATGCTAATAATTTTTATAAATTTAAAAACAACAATATGTTACCTTTTCTTAACAAATATCCAATACATGTAGTCAATAGTTCAGTCCTGATAAAATTAAAAAAACTTCAATCTTAAAAAATTACTTTGAGCAGCTCAAAACATAAAAATTGTATAAAATGGCTACCTTAGCATTTACCATGTGGGTTTTTGGATGTATACAAGTAGTACCATGCTGCTATCTATGAGTCTTAGTATAGACTAAAAGAGTTAAATATTAAGAGATTTAAATAGGGGTGGTCCACTGTGCCCGTAGGTCCACTGTGGCCCAGTCTCCCCTATAAACTTTCCAAAAGAAAAAAAAATCGTTTTCGTTCTTATTATTTCTTTATTTATTATTTCTTTATTTATTATTTCTTTATTTGTTTATTTATTTTATTTATTTATTTTTATTTTTTGAGAAACCACTGAAATATGTTAATACAATTCTTTTTTTTTTTTTTTTTTTTTCTTTTTCTTTGTTATTTTTATAACAGGAAATTTTTACACGTAACAGGGCAGAAAAGTAAATTATCACACAATATATCAAAACACAATTTTAAGAATTCCAGAAAAAAAAATCCAAGCACAACTCTAAAAATCCAATCAAACAATTTCGCTGAGATGGTATATCCTCAACGGTTCTCCACAAAACCAAAACTATCATCAGTTCTCCTTTACATACTCTTTATAGATCGCTTAGTGTCGGGACTTCGGGAACCGCGCCAAAATTCTAAAGATTTACAGCATTTCCTTAAACCGTTGTAAAGCTTCGTGATTGGAATTTTCTTCTAATCGAGTAACAGCAGCGCCACCTGTCGACCGTTATACACCCAAAATAACTCAGTATTCTTTTTCAAAATGTTTATCCCATGTATCATGTTTAATACATTTATACGCTGTAGAAACTGTGATATAACCCTCCCGTACATGAAAAAATTGAAACTTGCCAGCATTACATGTTGGTCAATGTGCATCATAATAAAGCCGACATGATTTTTCGCAAGCGTCCTCATAAATGTTACGTATTGTACAGTTATACAACGTAAAAGATGAAATGTAGCTTTCCCTTAAATGGGGGAAATAGCAGCTCAGTATCGCCCCCTTTCAGGCAATATGCACCAAAAGTTGATAGGCACTAATTTATATAAAATTGCAATTAAATATATGCATACAATTCTGTGCATTCGTAATCTGGAAGTGTCGGAAATTTTTTCTGTCCCATATAGACAGACATACGGACATTTTCTAACGAATGTTCAGACATTTCAAAACGTGTTAATCCATCGAAAGTCGTCAAAAATGAAAGTCGAAAGTTTTTACTAATCCGATTTCTTCTTCTATATTCACAGAAAAAAGTAAAAAATAAAAAGGTAAAGCAAAAACAAAAGCAAAAACAAAAAATAATCTGGTTTGTTACTCACACGACTTTCTCTTACCCTGAAATTTAATCCTATAAATACAGGTTGCGGATTAATAGGTAAGATAACGAGTACTGTTATGTAAACCTGTGTTAAACAATTCAAATTAGGCTTCGGAAGAGTTTTATATGATAATTAATTCTGTGTGAAGGGGGCTACCGCCCCCCTCAACCCCCCCGTTTCATTAATGCACCTACATTTATATAGAATTTAATTCGGCTATTCTGTTTTTAATTCTGTTTTTAAAAAATAATTTATTAAAATTATTATTTTAAAAAATTATCTTTTATGATAATGCAGATGATTTCCATATTAGAGAAGTAGTATAACACTCAAAAAAAAAAAAAAAAAAAAAAAAAAAAAAAAAAATACGATTTTTTTTTTTTTTTTTTTTTTTTTTTTTTTTTTGTTAAATGTAAAACAAATCGATAACTTTGTTTTAAATTATCTTAGATCGATGGTTCAACCATTCGTTTTAAAGGTATTGGCGAGCTCTTTTGAAAGATACCCATCATGAAAATTTACTCCCCTCGAGGAGGGGGGGGGCGGCGAAGCTCCTACATACGCAAAAAAAAAATTTTCTAGTTAACTATCTCTATTACAAAAAAAAAAAAAAAAATATGTTCGTTTCATTTGGTTTAGTGCAGTCTATAGACGTTAAACTCTACTTACCTGCAATTTCCCCCATAGACGTACTGTATTAGAATTCTCTTGATTGTCCCTGTACACGAACCATTCGCTTGATCTTAACGAAAAGCTTACTGTAGCATCCCTATATGATACAAATTTAGAATACAAAGTTTGAACTTTCTGCCATAATTTGTTTTTGAGATATGCTGATAACAGACAGACACACACACAGACATACAGACACACAGACATACACACAGACCATTTGCTAAAAACATGATTTTCGTATTCAGGGGACCTCAAAACGTGTAAATATAACAAAATCTCGCGTTCGAAAATTTGACCCAAAATCAATACTTTCTCTACCTTATGGGTAAGAGAGTAAAAGTAAAAAGGAAAGACAGTCTTGTGTATGCTAAATGATAGTTGGGAATTTCAAAGGTAAATAAGATTTGATAGCAAATAAGGTCCAGTACATGTCTTTAATAAAAAGAAGAAAAACAGAATAAAACACAATTCTTAAACATTACTTTATATTCTTCATGCATAAAGTAAATTAGAATGTCTGTTTAAATAATCCATTAAAATTTCATGAAGAAATTCTAGTCTCTCGAGAATTTAAACCAATAAAGTAGTATTTGTATTAACATTTTTCATAAAATAACCAACGAAGTTAATTCAAATGTTGGAGGAATCATTTGTATTGCCATAATCTGAATTTTAGATTCATGCTTAAATTTATCGAATTTAAACTTCGTAAATGTTTTCAACGTAGAAGTGCTTAAAATTAAGTCCTGTTTATTTAGCAAGATAATTTCTGAATTACAGTTTAAATATATTTTATATGTACTGTATAAATTGCACTGAACTACAAATATGTTTATGTATTATAGAATAATATATACAACTGAATTTTGATAACTGAAATTTTTAAATTATTAAAAAAAATTTGAGTAACAAAGTTATTGCAATAATAATAATAATAATAATAATAAAGGTTTAATATGAAATTTAACATATTCAAAAATGCTTAATTTACTTTAAAGTTATATAAATATTGTATTACTGAAGTTTTGAATAAGCTGAATATGTATTTGTGGAAGACTAACTATATTTATAAAACAAATAATTGCATTAAATGTAAAAGAACTATCAGATATTATTAAAATATTTGACAGCACGCTTTTTCTGTTAAAACTAGCGCAAATACTTAATAATTACTTACAATACCGCACAAAAGCATTTCCATAGCGTTATGCTATTATCCAAATGAAGTCAAATTTGGAACAAATGTTTATGGGCTACATGGAATTAGTTGTATAGTGTTTATGTCTGAATATAATATGTTTGTGCCTCGGGTATACGCAAGCGAAGTGTGACGTCACTGACCGTCCGTGGATGCAAGAAAATAATTTCCTATGTTAATCGCCCATTGGATTTTTTGTAAAAAATTATTAAAAATCGAGGAAAATTATTTCCTGATTTTAATCCCCATATTTGGGTATATATATATGTATTAGTTACCATGTGCATGTGTTAGATTGAGTTATTTTGCTGTCAAATTGACAAAATTTTTATTTTAAATTTCAAAACTCTGTCGTCCTTGGCGTTCTTTTTTTTTTTTTTTTTGTATTTGGCGATCAAAAACGCAATACGAAAATATACATGCCAGATGTATATTTTTGTAATATGTATTGAACGAAATATTGTTTCATATTATTCATTACTCTCTTAATATAAGTTGTTAAAATAACCATGATTTTTGAAAGGAATTAAATTATGTTCGCCAAATAATTTGGCGATATTTTTTTTTTCTGCCAAGGATGACCGATATCAAATGTATTCCGCTGCAACATATTAGTATCTTATATCAGATACTTTATTTAGACATTTGAAAACAAATTTGACTTCAAATTATGATAGAATAGTTATCGTTTTCCTTTTAATTAGTATATTAGTTGGATATTTATTGTGTTAATATCATCCTTTGAAATGAAATGTTTGTGTTTTCAATCGAATGTGGAAGTTTGCCATTTTTTTTTCAAGAATTTTGAAATTAAAAATTCAAATTTTGTCAATTTTACAACAAAAACAACTTAGTCTAACGCATGGGCATGATAACTAATACATATCTATACCTAAATACGGAGATTAAAATCGGGAAATAATTTTCGTCGATATTTTTAATAATTTTTTACAAAAAATCTAACGGGCGTTTAACTTAGGAAATATTTATCACTTCGCTTGCGTATAGGGACACACAGAAGCAATGTACACCATCGGAAATTTAGACGGAATTTAGACCATTATAGACGGAATTTATTTTAAATACTTTGTAACATGATTACACTCCACTCAGCATGGTGAAATAACATATTTATTAGATTGTTTAAAAACATGTTTTCCGTAAAATTTTTAGACTAAGAATTAATAATTGTTCATAGAGCTACACAAAAAAAATTCCCATAAGTTATGTAATTATCGGCATTAAATTTCACAGAAGTATGCATAAAATATTACAAAGAATTAACACGTGTTTCAAGTAAATACATACACCTATATACAGATAAATATAGAAAGACAACGGGGGTTCCTGATGCTGCAAAACACCCCCTAACAACCCCTTGCAACCAGATATGATGTTGCAGATGTACAAGGTGATTATAATTAAAGTTACAATTTCAAAATGCTATAATTTTAAATTTACCTATCAGAGCGATTCGATATTTTACCAGAGCAATCGTGATGCAATGAAATTTTGTATGGCAAAGAAGAAAAATTAGTTCCAAAATGTTTCGTTAACCATCCGTAAAATATTTGTTTCATGAATCTCCTCTTTTTCTCTTTTCACTGTGGCTGTTTCCGTTGTAAACACATGTCTTCTTCTTTTTTTTTTTTTTTTTTTTTTTTTGCTAAAAAAATTGTAGTAAACACTTGATGTCTATTGTTTCCTGCCATAAAATTGTGTTACTAACAACATTCCTGTGTTTAATAAGTCCAATTAGGCATTTTCCCTGGCATTACCCTGACAGAGCCATCTATAGGAACATGTTGGAACTATTTTTTTCTTTTTCCTAGCAAAATTTCATTGCGTCACGATTGCTCTGGTAAGATATCAGATCGCACTGAAGGGTAGTTTTAAAATTTTAGTGTTTTCAAATCGTAACTTCAATTATAATCATCCTGAATAACCAGTATCAGATGTGCGGTGTATGATGTATAATCAGATGTATGGTGTACAATCAGATGCGTTTCTAAGGAAACTGTAGTCCCCTTAAGAAACACACCTGATTATGTAGCAAGTTAAAATCATGCACAGAGAGAGAGAGAGAGAGAGAGAGAGACAGAGAGAGAGAGATAGACCAGATGCCTTTTGAGTTTCAACAGAAAGGATTCCATAAACGTTTCGGGGATGAAACAAATGAACTAAATCTGTAAATAGAATCCTTCTGTAATAGATATACAGTGTGTTTCTAAAAGAATATCGGGGTTTTAACGCTTTGTAGTATTTATTACGATAAAACTTAAAATAATAATTAATACATGAAATGAAAAAGCAACTCAAACAGTTATACGTACAAGCTTACAAGTGTACAATGTGATCACATTTCGTGACACAGCCCACATCAAGTCGATAGCCAGTTCTTGCCAAACGTTTGTGGTGTAATTGTTTAGCAACAGCTCCCTCAATCCTGTTTCTTAGGTCGAGTAGGTCAGCTGGTAGTGGAGGCACATACACACTATCCTTTATGAACCCCCACAGGTAGAAATCACATGACAGTTGTTGCAACAATTACACCACAAACACAAACCACGTTTGAAAAGAACTGGGCTATCGACTTGATGTGAGCTGCGTCCCGAAAGCTGCTCTCATTGAACATTTGTAAGCTTGTACATATAACTGTTTGAGTTACTCTTTCATTTCATGTATTAATTATGATTTTAAGTTTTACGTAATAAATACTACAAAGCGTTAAAACCCCGATATTCATTTAGAAACACCCTGTAATAATATCAAAAGTGAATGTGTGGAACGGACTTCGATCTCCGGTATAATCACTCTACAGTCACTTTTTTGTACATTAAGGCAACAGTGGAATTTGAAAATGGCAAAATATGTCTAAAAAATGAGTATTTCACATTTTACGACATAACAGGGCCTTTTCTGGCATTCGAACCCGGACCTTACCATGTGGGATTCAGAGACGCTAATCATCACACCGTATGGGCGACTCCCATCTGAAAAATACAAACTGTAAAAGTCATTTTCTCAAAACTATTTTTGTACGAAATTGCGTCAAGTAAAAACTCTTCCGTGCGATTTATTCATTTATTTATTTGTTCTTGAAACTTCATAAAATTTCATTCATCATTATTATTTTTTAATATCTTACAGCATAGTTTAGTTAGATTTTTCCACTTTTAATTTTTAAAATTAAAAATTTTTGAAAAAAAAAAAAAAGTTTTTCGAAAAACATTGATTTGTATCCCCCCTTTCATTTCCCGTATAATTATGATTGCAAATAAAAAATGTCAACTACATTTCATAAATGGTGTAACTAAAAAAATATGTTTCAAATGCGTTTTTTACCTGTTTCATGATGAGGTAGATAAAGGATTAAGACTCAGTACACCAAGACGTACGGCTTAAAGTATATTCTGAACCACTACGAACATCCTTGCGTTAACTGGGATCTAGTCACTTTTGCGACAGAAAATGAGATCCCTGATCATTCAGACACCAAATGGACGTCTGTGAATGGGTGTGAGTGTGTGATATATTGGTGTATGGAGATTGCAAAGTGATATGAGTATTACACATTTAGTGAAGTTCTACGCGTCTGCCCAAAGATTATCCCCGAAACCGCCGACCAACCCGAAGGTTTATGGCCGGCCCGAAGGCCCAAGGACGGTCGGAAAAGAATTAGAAAGCTGCCAAAGAATTAGAAAGCTTAGAATAATATTTTATTTGACGTCTTTTGCACATTGGATAACCTTTTGTAAGGATAAAAGCCCGTATTCGTAGCGCTATTCGATTCTACAAGCATAGCCTCCTTAACTAGATGCCTGTCGCGTAGCTCGGAAACTAGGCAACAGTTGAAGCGATAGACAGCGCCACCTAGTACAGATTACGGGACTTTTTTATTCAACTGTCACCAATAATTTAAAGAAGTGATACATGATATATAAAATCGACGTTACTTCGATTCTATTCGCCTTTTATGTATATCATATCCCACTTTTAAAAATGGTTGGTGGCAGTTGAATAAAAAAGTCGCGCAATCTTCACCAGGTAGCGCTGTCTACCGCTTCAATTGTTGCCTAGTTTTCGAACTACATGACAGGCATCTAGTTAAGGAGACTATGCTACAAGCATCCTGTAAGAGGAGCTTGTTGTCGAATGCGCCTTTCCAACATGACTCAATTATTTTTCTTTGGACTAAAAGTTGGACTTTGCGGTTGTCATTTAAGATGCTGGAAGTCAGATGTTCATTTAAATCTTATTGAACGATTCTGGTAAGATGTACAATTGCATTATCTTCAAAGAAATGTCTGTCACTTTCAGAACAAAAACGCATCATTACAAAATGCATTTGATCTGCATATGTGTCCAGGTATTGTATAGCTTTTTTTTTTACCCTCAAGTATCACCAAAGGAGCACTTCCTTAGTCGCAGAACATTCCGCACACCATGTAAACAGTTTTTTCTTACTTAGCCACTAGCTAGCATTTGTAAAAACACCCAGAGGTTTATAATTCATTGACCCGTGTGTGTATACATGTATCATTACAGGTCAAATAATGATCAAAGGTGAAAGTGCAACACCTTGAATGTTATATTTTATCACGAATTTAACATTTTAAACTACGTTAATTTTCTAATGTATTGCCTTTAAACAATGATGCGGTAATGACATTCTATGAGCTTTCCATAATGAGTATTTATAAAATTAATAAATGTTTTTGTTACATCAACATATAGTATAAATAAAAATAATCTATTAACATTGTTCCATTTTGTCAATAATAGGAATTTTCTAAAACTAGAATTTAAAATAATATCAAATTTCCTTTCATTAATATCTTTATCTCTTAATATATGTATATATATATATATATATATATATATATATATTAGAACACTTTTCAAAATAATAAGAAAGGATTAAAATAAGCTCTATATCATTATTAACACTTATAAACAGTAAATTTCGTTTGGACATTTTCATGAAGTATATTGGATTTAAGCCAGAAATTGTAACAAAGTGTCGTGTTAAAAATCAATAAAATAACTCTTATTTCTTCTTCTTGTAACGTTATTAAAAGAGGTTTCAACTTATAATATTTCCCAGAGAATGATTAAATTACCTCTCAACGCGAGTAACTTTATTGGATATTTGAAAAATCGAAGATTTTATTTGAAAACGCACTTTCAGTCCCTTTTTAACATGCTAGCATGTGACTAATGACAAATGACAAGAAACGGAATGTATAAACTAATAAAAAAGGACCCGTCGAAATTTTTCCGATTTTTTTCGCTTATATATATATATACATACATATAAAATAAAAACTATAATGTTGTGGCTACCACATGACTTTCTTCTGTATTTTTCTATGCAAATTCACCCAGTAAAAATAATTTATTAAAATCATTATTTAATAAAATTATCTTCCATGATAATGCAGTGCGATTTCCATATTAGAGAAGTAGTATAACACTAAATATCTAAAACAAAGTTCATTTTATTCTCGATATTACATTAAAAAAAGGGGGGGGGGCAGGTGATGCTCCTACATATACAAATTTTTCTCCCAGTTGACTATTTCTATTATAAATAATTCTTGGAAATTTCATAATGATTATTAAAAAATAATTCTCTTTATGCACATTTATACAAAATTTTGCCCTATACCACCATGTTAAAAATTTAGAAAAAGCGGGATGGCAACGCAACCTGTAAGACAATTTTTACCAAAATTCGATTGGCACTAATTTATGTCAAGGTGTAACTACATACCTATGAAATTCTGTGCAGTAGTTCCCGAGATAAAGTTGCCACAAAATTTTGTCAAACACACACACACAGGCAGATATTTTCTAAAAATGGTCAAATTTCTACAGATCTTAAGACTCGCAAATCCATCAAAAACCTTAGGTTTAAAACTTTTACGAATCCAATACTTTCTTCTATTGAATATAGAAGATAGAAGAAAATAATAATTACTATGAAAAAGCGGAAAGTATATAGTTTAATCATAATATTGTAAAAGAAGATTTGTTTTTATCATAAAATATATTATTACTATTATTATTATTATTTTAAGATAAATTAGCCATTAAATCCATGTTCTTTTTAATTTTCACCGGAAAATTAAATTATACAATGATTATTATATAGGCTTATGAAAATATGAAATAATAATAATAATAAAATCATTAGTATGTTAATTTTGATTTATTAGAAAATGGTTAAGATTTAATTGTCCTTTTTCCAAATTGTTATATTTTTATGAAATTTTTCTTACTAATAAATGCTTGGCACTATGGCATATTATATTTTTTTAATATTATTATCAGGCTGTGCAAGAGACCTAAATTTTGAAATATTTGTAATTTTTTATAATTTATTTATAATTGTTTTCAAAAATTTATATTCATGAAATAAATTTCGAGCAATGCTAATATGTTAAAAGTACAGTTAAAAAATAATATATTTTCTTTTCTCTAAAATAATTTAAAATTATGAAAATTCCCAAAACTTAAACTACATGCGCAAGCTGAAAGATATTAAATTAGTAACAGTAAGAAAAGTACACTGACTTTCTAATCTATTTTTAATATATTAATTCTGTCTGAAATTTACTTAGTTAGTAAAAATACTGAAGATATATAGGCTGTTATAGGTTGAAGATGTTATCTCCCCCCCTCCCCCACACACACGCACTAAAAAATAAATACTATTAAATTCAGCTTTCTTAAATTTGTTCCACTTTAAATTTTGTACTACTTTATAACACAATAACTGTGACTAAAATATAAGGGGAAAATTACATTTTAGTATATGTAAAAATCTGCAACTGAAATTAAAAGAACCTCTCTGCTACTTATATTCCGAGTGCTTTCATCTAAAGTTTATTTCGAGTATTCTTCGAAATTAATAACATTCAATGTACGTATGTGGGGAAAAAAAACATTCAAAATCCTAAAATGGAATTAAAAACTAAGCAGTCAATTTTAATTAAGTTTTAATTAAATGCTCCAGCTGTATGTTAAAAAGAAAATTTTTAAAGTGAAGAACAATTTAAATGTGCATATTTATAAAGCACTTCACTCTACGCTCAAGTGAATTGCATGAGCAAAAGAATAAAGAAAATTAATGTTTTTAAAAAGAAATACTTTTCAGCTTTTACTTAGAGTATTGTTGATGTAAGTGAAATGTAACCTATAATGGTTGCTATGGAATTAAATTCATTTTCTGAATTTAATATATATTTTTAAGAAATCCAAAAAAAAAAAAAAAAGAATACGTATATATATTTTGAAATTTTACACGAAGTGCAAATTAAAATAATAATGCATTAGCATTGATTTAGCAAGTATTACTGTACACTAATCAAACGAATATACAGTAAAATACACGAATTCATTTCCATTAAAACTTATCTTCAATGATAATGCTAATAAAAATTAAGTGAAATGCTTCAAAATATATTTCGACTGAATTACTTGTAAAATTATTATTATAATTTTTTTTAATAGTCTGTTAACAAAAAATGAGGCTTTTCTGGCTGCACAATGAGGCTGCACATTACTTTGTCTAGGCCAGTTATATTTAATCTTTAATTATTGTGACCAAAAATGTCACATAACTACTGCACGTGGTCTCTCAAACCAGGAAGTTAAAATATAAATATAAATTCAAATAACTTAAAAAAAAAAAAAAGTATTCTAATATCCATCTATTTAAATGTATCAGAAACCAATTTTACAATTCTTGAGGATGTTCTTTCGAAAAGGATTACAGAAAATTATAAAGGAATGTCGGTATTATAAAGGAATGTCGGTCGGCTAACAGCAGTTAAAGGCTATTAAAAAAAGTCATAATTATTCAGCACTGATAATTATGATATTGCTTAGTATAATGAATATATTTAATCTGAAACCATAGACATGTGACTAAAAACCTAAAATAATAATCGAATTTAATGAAATACCGTAATTGACAATATATTTCACTAATTTCCAATTTAGTTCACTTTCTAGTCTTTCTTCCTTTGTTTTTAATTATTATTAGGAATTATTACAATTTATAATCACATATAATACAATACTTATCATTACAAATACAACCATTTGAAATAATACGATATCACAATTAATATATATATACAGGGTGGACAAAAAGTCACAAGTTTTTTAAAAATTAAATAAAAAAGCAACCATGATAGATAGAAAAACCAAATGAAAGGTATTTTATTGCGAAATGATGGGCATTAATGTATCAAGTTTTCAAAATGTCGTCCGTCAATTGCAACAAGGTGTTGGATGCGCATGTAAAAATTCTCAATTGCAGCATGAATTTGTGTCTCTGGAATGGCTTGAATTTCCTCACGTATTCTATCCTTAAGCATCTCCAAATCTTGTATTGGATTCGCATAGACTTTATCTTTGACGGCACCCCACAGAAAAAAGTCGGAGACGTTTATGTCTGGAGAATACGGAGGCCAATCAATACCTCCTCCAGTTTTCTCGGGGGCACCTAGACCGATAATTCGGTTTTGGAAGACATCAGAAATTCTCTTCAAATTCTCTTCAGTTGAGTGGGGGCGTGCTCCATCTTGCTGGAACCAATAATTGGTGATCATGCCTAACTTTGCTTTAAAAAACTTGTGACTTTTTGTCCACCCTGTATATTAAGTAAATATTTATTCTTACGCAAAGTTAATAAATATTACTTTTAAAGAATCTAGAACATAATTAGAACAATATAATTAATCTCTCGTTTACATCAAAATAGTTGATGTATTCAATAATGGGCACATTATTTTCTTCAGCAAGCCGATATTTATATTTATAGCCATAATTTCTCTCGAAACAAATTACGGCAGCTTCGCACAAATTCTTTCTGAAAGATTAAAATCTTTGGCTATTCATCAAAATTTATTGGTACAAGTATGCGATCTGAATATAGTCACTAATCTAAGGTGATAATGTCATGCTTCTAATTATTGCTGATCGATTTTTCCGTTGATTACTGATAGACATTAAATAAGGAAAACATATAAGTATTTAAACTCATTTAATTTCAGTTCTAATCCAAGTACGGGTGATTATAAATCAGTCTAATTCTTGTAAGAAGATGATAAATATTTTGTGACTAAATTTGCAATGATGATGATGATAATAATAATAATAATAATAAAATAAACGAAATTTTTAATAAAAACTAGGGGTCTATGCTCCTGCTCGCTCCGCTCACCAATCATCGAGAGAGGCTTCGATTCCCCTGACACGCTTCACTTATTAACCCTCGTAGGGCTCTGCCCACCTACCCACTGCTTTGATTACAGTGAATAAGAATAATAATAATAGTGGATTAAAAAAAAAAAAAAAAAAACAGAAAAATATAAAAATCCCCAAATTCAATTCCAAGTTGAAATGGGTAATATTTAATACTATATTATTATTATTATTATTATTTAATAAAATAGTATGCTATTTTTTTTTTTTTTTTTTTTTTTTTTTTTTTTTTAAGAACCGAAAAAATTTTGTAATATCTGGACGTTTCACTATTTTACTATTTTACTACTTTAACTTTTCAATGAATTCAGTTTCTAAAGTATTACTATTTTAATAGCTGGAATAAAGTTCAAATGAGAAATTCTTTAATAGGTATGTAAAATACTTTGGACGTTATGGAAAAATATTTATTAAGAGTTAAAGTATATATATATATATATATATATATATATATTATTTTATTCCCTTACATAAATTGATAAAATACTTATTGGTTATCAAGCAAATTAAAAAAAAATTAAGCAACCTTCTCTTAATCTTCGTTGTACATACCCTTTTGTTTAATATCTTTTAAACTTTAAATTATCTAAAGAATTAACATATTTGTTTAAATAATGCCTCGAGCAGCTTTTGAGATATGAGGTGTCAATTCCCCACTAATTAACTTATTTGGATACAACTCCCCCTTTACAAGATGAGATATAACCCATACGACTTTTTTTTTTTTTTTTTTAACTCTGTAAAGTTAATAGGAGCTGTCAAAATGATCGATAAACTGTTTAAAGGGGGCGGGTTTCACAGAGCAATGCAATTTTTCATAGGACCAGTTGAAACAAATAAGATCGATCAAGCGGCTTTTTAGTGCATAATATAATGGGATTTTCATTTTTTGTAAAAACAAAATGGGTGTGGAGTCAAAAATATTGTATTTGATGCATTACTCTTGTTTTTAGAAAGGTAATTAATGTATACAAATCAAAAGTATAGTTGCAAAAATTTTTAATCTATTCCGTAGCATGGTTAGTACCTACACTTTTTTCAAATAACATTTTTTGTGTAGCAGTTTTCTCTCATATATAGCTGCGAATGAAAAAGAAGATAACTGTTCTTCAAAAAAAGTGGTGTGAAACATAGGTGGGTGGAAACAATGTCACGGTCTAAATTAGAAATACTAGCAACTATGATCAAGAGTAAAAAAAAAAAACAACCTTTATGTCAAAAAGAGCATACATATTAAGAAAAATAGACGTAGCAGTAGCCTGCCGAAACGAATTTAATGTAAAATTACTGTCATTTTTATCTAGAATCTCTACAACTTTACAAAAGTCTTCAGTTTGTATTAAATAATCGATATTTTCGACTTTTATTTCCAAATTTTAATTCTTTAGTTACACAGTGTAACAAATTTGAACATTTTTATGGTGCTTTATATGAAACTAAGTAATTCTGTATAAACAAACGTGTTTAATTCATTTATGAAAACCAGAATCATAGTTGCCACAATCCTAATTAATATACCTTAATATTGTTAGTAACCGCCATTTTTTTTCACACCAATGTTTTTTTTTTTTTAATATTTTTCTTCTTATTTAATCGTAATTGCATTTGTAGTGAATTACTCTGAAAATTAAGTGGTATAGAAAAAGGGCGGGTACTAACAGAACTACGGAATATTAATTAGGATGCTATCAGCCATGCAAAATGGTCCATCGCGTATCGGTTTTGTAAGTGCATATGTGCACTAATTCGTTATAGAGAAACGTAACACAAGCTTGATTATAGAAACCACAAACACTAAAATGATTTTTTTTTTTTGGGGGGGGGGGGGAGGGGGGGTGCGTTTTCTCTTATGTAGGGAGCTGTTGGTATGTCCTGGATATCAAACCAGCAATATTCATCTCACATATTTTAATTCCGTCGTCCACTGAAACGCATTTCAGAGATGTCCTGGTGACACCTTTCTCCATGATCATCACTAATGCCACCAAGGTTTTGAGCAAAGAAGTCCAGATGTGAATCCAAAACTTCTGGTGTGAAACAACAACACGATTTCCATTACCTACTATTATATGTATTATATGCATTTTTTTGGAAATGTGATCAGAAAACATAATGTGATCAGAAGACATAAAATTGACCTAATGAAGTAGAAACCTAAAATATTTTCGCTAAGAGAAATTTAATAAACGTGCAAAGACATATAAAACAATGTTTACATTGCCAGTTAAAAAATAAGAAGGAAAATGGAAGAATTATTTTTTGAAACACCAATTTCCGAGATCTAAAACTCACCTACCTCAGCAGGATGACTGTTCATTTTCCTGTAATAACCACGTAGTACAGGAGTTCCTGTACATGAGAAGGGATATCTAAAATGGATTTAAGTAACAAATTTCAAGAAAATCGTTAGATCCGTTTTAGAGATGCCAACGTCTACCAAAACTTGGCATACTCGATTATTGAACGGAAAACAATAACTACATACAAAAGGACATTTAAAAGGCAGTTAATTCGGCGAGTTTGAAAAAAATCCGTACCACCATTTTTAAAGGAACGCACTTGCGAAACCTGAAATTGTGCTATTTATACTATTTATGCCTGTGAATTTTCCTGAACGAACCAACTCTATCATCTGAAAAGACATCTAATAGACTATTTATATAGCAACTTTGAAGAAAATCGTTTGAGCCGTTTTTGAGATATGGACGTACGGTCTAACTTCCGGTTTCCGATGTCATACTTTCGGTTTTCCAATTTTCACCAAAATTTGGAAAATTCATCTGTACACCAGCCCTGTTTCCATTCTAATGTTTCATACGTCTATCTTTATTAGTTTCGAAGATATGATAGCCAAAATATTTCCCACATACATACACACATACACATACACTGATGAATTGCCAAAAAGTACTTTTATGGACTTAGGAGACCGTGAAACGTGTAAATCAGGTGAAAACTCGATATAGAATTTTTGGACCAAATACAATTCTTCCATTACCTACGGTAGTCCGGTAATGAATGTAAAAATGTAGTTTTAATGATAGATTGCAACGTATAACACGAAATGATTTCACCATGTTACCAAGAAGATCTTGAATTCTTTAGATCTTCTAAAATATGGATTTTGGAGAAAATGGTGCGTGGTAAACAAAAGATAATTACAGATTCATTATTTTTAGTCAAAAATATACAAGAAACACACACTTTCATATAAAGCAAATTGTTGATGTTATGCAGTGTTATTTTTTTTTTTTTCAATAAAAATTAACATTTTTACTTCAGAAAAGCATTATAAAATATTGCTATATTCCCAACAATAAATAATTAATAATATTAGTCATTAAAAATATATATAACAGACATTTTTAACGCCTCTGTTTATTCTTCGTTGTAATTATACGTAAGACTTATTAAAATAAATGGATTCCAGTATATTTCTGTTAAAATTTTCAGTTAAGACCCGGACCGTCTGCCAAATAAAAGAGGGCGTTAAATCAAGAAGTCAAAAGGAATCCCAAGACATCTGTGGATGATGTGGCTGTATCTTCGAATTTATCACGTCGAACTCGTTATAGATATCCACGTAGTATTGACCTTTATGAAAGTGTAGCCGAAAAGACACATATGTTAACAAAATTTCAAAAAAGCAGAGATTTGATTGTTTAAAGGAAGGATTTCTACGAATGAAAAGATTTGGAGTCACGTTATTTTTTCAAACGAATCGCGATATAATCAATTTAGTGATAAGGGACAGAAAAGGGTGATGCTTCATTCTTCAATGCAGTTTGAAGAAGATCGATTTTTACAGCAAATTCTAAAATACGGCGGCATAAGTATAATTGTGTAAGGATCTATACAGTAAAGTAGAAGAAGCAGTTTTGGATTTCCGTGAAGAGAAAATTAATGCTGAAATATACATTGAAATTCTGAAACAATGTATTTTACCAATCTTTCAAGGCAGCAATTTGAATCGCGAAGATTACATTTTCATGGGAAATGGTGCACAGTGTCAAAAAATTCAAAAAGATTGCCTGGAAATCCCCAAAACGACTAACAATTCTCACATGGCCGTGTCAGTCACCTGTTATGAACCGAAACGGGAATGTTTAGCCTGCTTTACAAAGTAATATTTCTAAAAAACCTGCCAAAGTCTCCAATAAAACGGAATTTTGAACAATTTTAATTGAAGAATGGAGTAATTTTCAACAAGAACAGACCAATAGTTTGGTTGATATTATGCTTGCTTGTATACAAATTTTATTTAGTAATAAAGCAGGATCAACATGCTATTAATAATAACGTGTTAGTTTTTTAATAAAGTGTTCAGTGTTCTTTTAATAAATATATTTTTCTTAATACCCTATCTATTTACTTTTGTCACAGTAGTGTAGTTGTAATCAGTAGATGCTTAAATATAACCACCTGAAAAATCATAGATGGTGACAAAAACTAAATTCAAAAACTGGCGTACAGTCAATAGAAGGAAATAAAACTTCTTCACGCACCATAAATTTTAAGACAGCACAACCGGTTTCGAAAGGACGTAGCCTTTCTTTATCAGGTTCAAACACGTGCTACTGCCTTGGAGGCAAAAGCAAGACTTAAAATTTCAAGAAGAAATGCTAAAATATTGCAGGTATATATATATATATATATATATATATATATATATTAACTTTTTACAATACCTTAATTTCTTTGAATACCTTAATTTCTTTGCTATATACTCCAAGACTGTTAGCATGTGTTTGCACCTGGTGAAGAAAGGCTACGTCCTTTCGAAACCGGTTGTGCTGTCTTAAAATTTATGTTGTGTGAAGAAGTTTTATTTCCTTCTATAGATGGTGAGTGATAGCATCACCACTTCTAAGCCGGCACAGACACAATTTGATTGAGTTTTGTAATATATATTTCAAAAAACATGTTTAGTACATTTTATCGTAGAAGCGCAGATATAGCCTTACAGTAATCGGAGACAACTGCAGCACAGTAACGTCATCTCTCGACCAAAATGTACAAATTAAATAGTGATTCCTAATGAACACCTTACATACTGAGTTTGGTAATGGGAAATATTAAAGAAAAACACGCCACCTGTTGCCCGATATGCACCAAAATTAAATCAGTTTAATCTTTTATAATGACCTTGTTACCTATCAAGTTTTGTACACATAAAAAACAGCAGCTGAAATATAGCTTTCCGGTAATAGTGTAATTTAGAGTATGTCAGTGCCACCTTTTGAGCCACACGCACCAAAAGTTGATATTACTAATTTATGCTAAGATACAACTAAATATAAATTTTCATGAAAATCTGTACATTAGTTTTTAATCTAGATAACCACAAATTTTTTTTTTTTTTTCCCACAAACGCAGGCACACAGAACGACAAACACACAGACATTGTTCCAAAAATAGTCAAACGCTTCGAGATAGTCTTTAAACGTATAAAACTGTCAAAAACTGGTCTAAACTTAGAATCGAAATACATATTTTTAATGAACAGAGCAGAAAGTAAAAAAAGAAAAAAAAAAACAAAAAAAAAACAGTACATATATGCAATATTTTTCTTTATTATTATTGAGTATTTGATGTTGCTCTTTCGAAACATTTTTAGAAACGTCTACCTTATTTATGTAGTAGAAAGCGCGAGCGCGTAAAACATGCATAACTGCTTTATCGCTGTACTCGAGTCAATTTTCTTTACACTTCTAGTAAACGTTCTCCTTAGTTATTTCGTGTAGAAACAGGTTTCCATTTTTTAAACTTATGGTAATTAATTACGAACTTATTTTTCGTCAGGATTAATTATTAATTTTTTATTTATAAAAGTTTCCATAAAATTTTTGACATAAATCGAAAATATGAACAAACAATGTTAAATAAACATTATATTTTAAACATTATTTTCGTTCTAAGAGAATTTTTTGAACATATGAGCAAACACAATATATTTAAAAAAAAAAAATAAAAATAAATAAAAAAATAAAATGCTACAAAAAGTACCTAATAATTTTTTTAAGCTGTAAATTAAATTATTACAGTTCTCTTTCTAATAAACACATACATTCATAAATAAATAATAATAACTAATAATAACAGTAATAATAAAACAGTCTAAAACACTCTTAACTTTTATTTTCTCCGCATAATAAATGGCATGTATTCGGGAAAGAAAAAATAACAGGAGTGTTAGTTAAACAAACGATAAACTGTTAGGTAAATAAAGAAAAAGCGTTTACCATGATCATGTTCTCTCAACTATAAACAAGGAACAAAAACCTTTTATTGAGTTATCGATGAAGGAAACGTAAACTGCACTCTAAAGACAGCAAACACTTTGAAGAACTTTAAGAATATAAATATATTTGAAGAGTGATTTCTCAAAGGAAATCATACTTGAAAGGAACATGTTTTGTATAGTTAACATTCTTTTGTTAGCGACAGCAATTTTTTTTTTTTTTTTTATGAAACAGTTTTTTTAAGTTTATAAGCATTGAAACGAAGGTAATTTAACTATTAAATTACTTCAAGTAAAAATATCCAAATTTCTTTTTCAAAATTATTGTGAAGAATTAAATTTAAGTAAATGTCATTTTTAGCTTGTATACAAATTTAAATATTTCTGTATGTAATTATGTCATTTTTTAGTTGTAGATTGAAATACTGCACTCCAAAAAATAGGTTCTTAAAAGTAAGTATATATTGTCTCAAAATAGTCCTGAAACAATATATACTTAAATTTTAAAACCCATGTACTCACTTTTGAGTACATTGACATGTCAAACATGGGATATTGGGATTCTTATTGGTCAGCCCCATTTTTGAGCTAGTCAATATACTCAAAAATGAGTACATGGGTTTTCAAATTTAAGTATATATTGTTTCGGGGCTATTTTAAGACAATATATACTTATTTTTAAGAACCTATTTTTTACAGTGTGTCTTCAAGACTACACAGAGAAAAAATTCTTTAACTGACATCTAGAATCTATATTGGGGCTCTAGAAAAAATAGTTCCATGTCATCCTTATAAATTCTAGTCCCCTTGCAAAGCGAGTTCTAGGAGCCCCTATTAGAATTCTAGAGCGTTTGCCTATATTCTCGAGGGTAAAGTTATTTAAAAATCTCTGCAAATAAATAAGACTACAAGAGAGGCGGGTTTCTGCAACTATAATCTTGGTTTATTACCAAATTCTAGAAAATCAAGCGAGAATTTCTCGCCATATAAATTATTCAGAATATTTAAAATATTCAGAATATTGTTTCACCATCTAGAAATGTGTACACTAGAAATTCTCGATAATTTCGTCTATTCAGTTTATTGGCCTGCCTTATGTGCATAGCTCGGAAATCTATATTTTTAGTTAAGTGATTTAGAAAATAGCCACTTATTCGTTCTAGAGAAAGGGGGTATATTTTTTTTCTCAGTGTGAAGCTTAAAAATTTGCAAAATGTTTTCTAATAGGCTCCAATTAAGGTAAAAATTAAGGATCTTCAAAATGAATTCCTTAAGGGTGAAGGGGGTAACTCTTCGCACGTGGAAAATCACAGTGATTTCCAATAGAATTTTTCAATAATTTTGAACAAAGCTTTGTCTTTACCAGAAATCAGAATTAACAATCCCTTGCGAACGGATCAAATTTATTGGCTTTGTTTGCAATTTTTCTTTTTTAATCAATTTTCCAGGACGATGGATGTGTAGAAATGTTAGTTACAAATTAGTTTTTTTAATGAATATCACAAGTAAATAAATAAATTTTCTCTTATAAATGCAAGAGTTGAAGTATATTAATCCTCAATTGATTTGTGTTTTAAATCCGGAATTTAGGGAAACCACTTTTAATGATAGTGAATTGAGTGTACAGATTTTTTGAATTTACAGCCTCCTTATGCAAGAAGAAATTAATATACAGTGTTAATAGCTTCAATAAAGGGCTTGCGACCAGATCCCGAACAACCTAAAAGTGGGCCCAGGGCTAAATCAACGTTCGGGGCCCTACCCATAATCTTCCCTATGGTTTTTACCACTCCTTAAAAAAATAAATAATAAAAATTTACAGTATTTTACCCTATAATACTAGACGAGTCAGTAAGATTTTCGTAAGATATTTCCTTTGAAAAACTTTACATTCAAGTTTTAGATATAGAAATGTCATGAAGTGTTGTTTTCAAAAACTTTTTCCTGGAGTTTTAATTACACTAAAAAAAAAAAATAACAATAATCTGGTGTGTCACTCACACGACTTTCTCTTACCCTGAAATTTAATACTATAAATACAGGTTCGAGATTAAGAGGTAAGATAACGATGTTATGTAAACCTATGTTAAGCAATTCAAATTAGGCTTCGGAAGAGTCTTATACGATAATTAATTCTGTGTGAGGGGGGCTACCGCCCCCCTCTACCCCCCGTTTCATTAATGCACTTAGATTTATATAAAATTTAATTCGGTTATTAAAAAATAATTCTGTTTTTAAAAAATAATTTATTAAAATTATTATTTAAAAAAATTATGTTTTATGATAATGCAGACGATTTCCATATTAAAGAAGTAGTATAACACTAAATATCCGAAAAAAGTCCATTTTAATCTCAGAAAAAAAAAAAAAAAAAACGATTTTTTTTCTAAGTTATTTTTTCTTTAAAAGTAAAAAAAAATCGATAACTTTGTTTTAAATTATCGCAGTTCAATGGTTCAACCATTCGTTTTAAAGGTATTGGCGAGCTCTTTTGAAAGATACCCATCATGAAAATTTACTCCCCTCGAGGGGGGACTTCCCCCCCCCAGGGGGGAGGCGAGACTCCTACATACACAATTTTTTTTCCCAGTTGACTATCTCTATTACAATATATATATATATATTCGTTTCATTTGGTTTAGTGCAGTCTATAGACGTTAAACTCTACTTACCTGTAATTTCCCCCATAGACGTAATGTATTAGAATTCTCTTGATTGTCCCTGTACACGAACCATTTGCTTGATCTGAACGAAAAGCTTACGTAGCATCCGTATATGATACACATTTAGAATACCAAGTTTGAACTTTCTGCCATAATTTGTTTTTGAGATATGCTGATAACAGACAGACACACACACAGACACACACACAGACACACACACAGACTCACAGACACACAGACATACACACAGACCATTTGCTAAAAACATGATGTTCGTACTCAGGGGACCTCAGAACGTGTAAATATAACAAAATCTCGCGTTCGAAAATTTGACCCAAAAACAATACTTTCTCTACCTTATGGGTAAGAGAAAGTAAAAAAATTAAAGAAATTTTGAGTCGCTATGTTAAGGGGCTTCTGGCCAAGGTCCATTCGGCCCGCGTGTTAATCAGGCCCTGCCTGCCATCCACGATGTTTAGAGATTGAAAACAGCATAATAAAACTGTAATACAATACGTATACAAAACCCAAACATTTTTGCGATAAAATTTACGGATTAATTTCAAATCATGCTTTATTTGATAAATTTTTTATACAAAAAAAAAAAAAAAAAAAAAAAATTATGATAAAAAATATATATATATATATATTTCAGTAGTTTTTCGATACAATAAAAATAGTATAATAGCAAGAAAAATAATGCAGATAAAAATTGAAAATTATATGTTACAAAGTTACTCTTATTTATCCATAACAAATTCTAACTTCATACAATTTATAGTTTTAACATTTAAATGAGAGTCACAAAGGGAATGACATATTGACGACAGGTATATTTAAATACTTATTACGAATTCGAACTGCATTCTCTTCGTCAATTTAAATATTCTTAGAGAATAAGCTTGCAAAAATGAATTGAATTTCGTGAAATTCTATGAAAGTTACATTTATCTGCAATTCATATTATTTTATGAGCTATACATCTCAGTGGATTTAAATGTTTATCTTTGACGAACCGAATATATTATAATTGACCTTAAGAATGCAATAAAGTTAGTGTAATCATTTTTTTAGCTTGAATTTTACGAATATTTTTATATATGTTACACATGTAATTTTTTCTTTTATATGGCATACATATATATTAGTTTTATGCTTAAAGTTTTTTTTTTCTTTTTTCTTTTTTTTATTTAAGTAGAAATAAATCTTTTTTAAATCTTTTATTTAAACATCTAATATCCTTAGAAATATATCAAATATAGGGTAAGTGCACCAGTGATTGACACTTTTAGAGCAATCTCTGATGTTTTTAATGTTCTAGTCATCAGAAAATATTTTTATAAATCTTAAGTTAGTCCATATGGTATGAAAGACATTCAGAAACACATATATGTTAAAATATATACATTTGATAAAAATTATTATTATTTTTTTTTAGATAAATTTTTATTTGACACCCACTCAATGTTCCAGTAACTGACACTGCCAGTTTTTCATTTTAACAGTAATTGGCACCCTATGTTTCAGTGGTTGACACGGCTAGTTATTCCTTTTACCAGTTATTAGCACTCTATACTCCAGTGTTTGACATAAAACGTTAAAATTCTTATATGTAAAATACATGATTTTATTATCTTTTATTTTTATTAATTATTTCGGGATAGATGTCAATTACTGGAGCATGCCAATCACTGCAGCACCTACTCTATTTCTTGTTAAAATTTTGCGTTTACGTAATTATGAATACTTACGAGTTGACTATTATAATTACTACTGATATAATTTACACGACATTTTTTATTATGATTTGAGCTGAAATCTTAAAATTTCGACAGGTCTCCTTTAAGATGTACTGAACTAGGACATTCATGAAAGTGACAACTTATTAAAACTGCTCCTTGAGTATCACATTTTTTCATTCACGAAATTTCAACAAGTCACAAGGTTCTTGCATTGTTCCAGCAGAAAAGATAAACATCTGCATTATGCAATATACTACTGTTTAATACTAAGAAATTCGCAGGAATACCATATTCGACTCCTCGTTCAGGCATGGATGCTTTGTACAGTCGGCAGCAACATCAGTGATGATCTAGCCTAATAATTTCTACTTAAAAGATGGGTACCTAATAATGTTTCGTTAAGTAAATATTTGTCAAGTCATGATCTTAGCCTTATACTGTTTATAAAAAAAGTAAGTTAATGATAAAAATTAGCGATCGGACTAAAATAAATACAGGGTGGGCAAAAAGTTCGCAAATACTTTAAAAATTCATAAAACCCGAAAAAATAACCGAAATAAAAAACGGTTTGCAGGTTTAGTATTGATAGGTCACGGGTTTATTTTTAAGATAAGAGTAAAAAATAATTTAAAATACAGCCGACAGATGGCGCTGATATGAACGACTTAGTTGGAAATATGCAAATGAGACAGGCGATTATGAATACTTTTGCCTATGGGGATATTTTAAATCCCGGGTGTATCGATCCCGTCCATCCAATCTGTCGGAAATGAAAAAGGCAATCTGTCAAGAACTGGCATGTATACTGCTGCACATGCTGCACTCTGCCGTTGCTGGATTTATAACACGCCTGCAATGTGCTATCCCCTGTGGTGGTGGACATGTGGAACACATATTGCTGTAATAAATGATTTGGTAATATTATTTTTGTTATTTATATGTCTTTTCTTTCACTTATGTACGAAATGCCCCCTATCGGCTGTTTTTCGAACTACTTTTTTTCATATCTTAAAAAAAAAAAAAAAAAAAAAAAAATCCCGTGACTTATCGATGCTAAACCTGCAAACCCTTTTTTATTTTGGTTATTTTTCGGGTTTTATGAATTTTTAAAGTATTTACGGACTTTTTGCCCACCCTGGATATGAAAAGTGTGGATATGTGCTTCAATAATTTCGCTGCCGACTGTACCACATTCAATGCCTCGTTCAGTAATGGATGCTTATAGTGGTTCTGAATATACAATAAACCGTAGATCCTCGTCATGTATGTCTTAATATACATATAATGTCGGAAGAGCGACTATCAAAATTCAAATCTAAAAATATGATTGAAAACAATTAAACAATTTCGATCAATTTGTTTTAATTGTTCATTTGTTTAAGGTTCAGCGACATGATTTTAAAGAATCGCTCCAAAAGAAATTATTTAAAAGATTTTCAGCTAACTCTTAAACATTAGCCGTAAAATTTCAAGATAGGATCTTTTTAGAAACTTTTTGCCGCGATCACCAAAAAATTTGTAACAATCTCATTAATTTTTTTGCCAACTCTTTAACGATAAAAAGTCGTTGGCTTTCAACGTTAAAATTCCTCTCGCACAAGTTTTTTATACCATTTTTTTTTCTTTCAAATCAACTTCCCGTGAAAACTAAATATTTCTAATCTAATCGGTCTCCGCTCGCCTATCCTAACAGCACAGTTAGGCTTAGCTTATCCACAGTACATCTTAAGGACGTTTCTGGGATGCCTTTTCATCCAGAAGACATCTTGAAGATATCCTGGGGAGGCGATGTGCTGTCTGGGAGAGCTCGATTTTTACACATGTACTTCCAAATTTATTAATTTCTTCTATATTCAATAGAAGAAAGTATTGGATTCGTAAAAGTTTTTGACCTCGGGTTTTTGAGGGATTTATTCGTTTTGAGAGTTGTAGAACACGATTTGACCATTTTTAGAAAATGTCTGTCTGTTTGTGTGTCTGTGTGTGTGACAAAATTTTGTGGCAACTGTATCTCAGGATCTACTGCACATAATTTCATACAAATTGGTATGTAGTTGCACCTTGACATAAATTAGTGCCTATCAACTTTTGGTAAAAATTGTCTTACAGGTTGCGTTGCCATCGCGCTTTTTCTAAATTTTTAACATGGTGGTATAGGACAAAATTTTGTATGAATGTGCATATAGAGAATTATTTTTTAATAATCATTATGAAATTTGCAAAAATTATTTATAATAGAGATAGTCAACTGGGAAAAAAATTTTGTATGTGTAGGAGCCTCGCCTCTCCCCTTGGGGGAAGTCCCCTCTCGAGGGGAGTAAATTTTCATTATGCGTATCTTTCAAAAGAGCTCGCCAATACCTTTAAAACGAATGGTTGAACCATCGATCTGCGATAATTTTAAATAAAGTTATCCATCTTTTTCATTTTTAACAAAACAAAAAGAAAAAAAACTTCTTTAATGCAATATTGACAAGAAAATTGACTTTCTTTAGATATTTAGTGTTATACTACTTCTCTAATACGGAAATCGTCTGCATTATCATGGAAGATAATTTTTTTAAATAATAATTTTAATAAATAATTTTTACTGAGTGAATTTGTATAGGAAAATATAGAAGAAAGTCATGTGGTAGCCACAACATACAAGTTTTTCTTTACCATATCAATTATCCTAACATTAGTTTATATGACATTTAAAACAAATGGCTTCAACTTTTACATTATGATATTTATAAGTTTTAAAGTCCAAACATCTCCAAAATTACCCATAGCGCAGTACTAGTGCGACGTCAAACCAAACATCTTCCAGAAATTAAAAATGACATTGTAATCCATTAATTTAAATTTTATAACCGCGTGTCTATTTATACATTTATATTATTAATTTATCGTGATGTAGTGGAATTTTACATAATTTATTTATTATTATTATTATTTTTTTTTTCACTGACATAATAAAATTAAACATAGCAATGAAAAGATTTTATTTTAAAAATATAAAAGGATTAGTTTTATTTACCGAGAATGAATGTATGAATCTTCCAAAATCATGCAAATCATGAATGAAATTTTATTTTCTTTATCTCAATAAATTGTTACAAATTTTTTGGAAGATTTTCCGAAAAACTATTCTTTTTCCTTATTTTACTCATTTAATAAGCCTGCATGAAATACATGGGTAAATTTTAACATTCATTATTGTAATACACCATGTTCTGTATTACATAATTTTTAGAGATAGTTTCGAGAAACTTGGTATTTTATTATTAAGAAGATTTCATTTTCTTTATTTCAATACATTGGGGCGATTGTGCAGCAATGTACTAAGTTATTCAAATGAAATACATGTATGGAAACCATGCATAAAATTTTACTTTCTTTATTCCAATTCATTGTTTTAGCTGTGAAATCATTTTTAAAGTTAGTTTCGGGAAACTTGGGCTTTTATTATTAAGAAAATACAGTATTGGTCAAAAGAATTCTGGAGAATAATAATTATAAATTCCTAATAACACAATATTAGCTTGTATTTTATGGTGATACTAGTATTGCATGTTATTTCATGAACTATTCAAGACGTGATATTCATACCCTCATGTTTGTGAAAATTGCATAGAATATCACAATGGTATTTATTTTGCACATATAGTATAGTAGGAAGAACAATTGATTAAAATTTCAGGAAATTTGGAATAATATGTAATGAGAAAACAGTACATAAAGCAGCGACCTCTGTGAGCAATGACAGCACTTATCTGCCTAGGCATTGAATCAAACAGCGATTGGATGCCATGTACGAGTAAAGCACTTCATGAAGCTTCAACACGATACTACAATTCATCGATCGTAGTCACAAGTGAGTGGTGGGGGACCAGTCGCTTTTCAACGATTAAACAGTCATTTTCATTGGTGCTAAATCAGGAGAACGCGCTGGCGAGCGCTGCAATCGAACACAATCTGCATCAAGGAAGGTCCGAACAATACAGATACCTTGCTGTTGTGCATTGTCCTGTTTAAGTATTGCGCTTAGGAGGCCTTGAAGATAGGGCAGAGAGACGGGCCTTAACTCGTCAGAAATATAATGGCTAGTATTCAGAGTGGAAGTAATGAAAACAAGAGGTGATCGTGACGTGTATTCAATTGTATCGCATACCATGACTCCATGTGGTGACTCAGTATGCGGCTACCAAAATTTTTATTACCCTCAAATCTCTATCACTAATATAGGCGCATTTAATGTGTGATCAACGGCAAACCTAGACGCAAGAATGGCGTAAAGTCGCTTTTCAGACAAATCACAATCCAGTTTACAGCATCAGGATTACCTTATCCGTATTTAACGGCATTGTGAATAATGCACATTGCCAACTGGGATTCGACATCGTCACACTGTCCATCACCAGGTGATGGTATGGGGTTCCATTGGATACACGCCTCGATTACATCTTGTTTGCATTCACGTCACTCTGAATAGCGGCCATTAAATTTCTGGTCAGTTAAGGCCCGCCCATCTTCTCCATATTGAAAGCCTCTGTAGCGCAATATTTAAGCAGGATAATGCACGACCGCAAGTTGCCTGTATTGTCTGTATTTTCCTTGATACTTCCATGAAAGAAATTCTTGCGTATGCTAAAAGACAGTTTAGAATTAAAAAGGTAAAATAAATTTGATATCAAATAATGTTTAGTACACGTCTTTAATTAAAAGTAAAAGAACAGAATAAAACATATTTCTTAAACATTACTGTATAGTTTCCATGCATGAAGTAACTTAGAACGTCTGTTTAAATAATCCGTTAAAAATTAATGAAGAAATTTTGCTCTCTCGAGAACTTAAGCCAATAAAGCAGTATTTGTATTAACAATTTTCATAAAATAACCAGCGAAGTTAATTCGAATGTTGGAGGAATCATTTGTATTGCCATAATATGAATTTTAGACTCATGCTTAAATTAGTCGAATTTAAACTTTGCAAATGTTTTAAAAGCAGATTAACAAGACAATTTCAAAATTGCTGATTAGATATATTTTACATGTAGTGTATAAAATGCACTCAAATATGCAAACTTCAAATATGTTTTTGTATTACACGAGAGCATATAAATATAGTTCGTAGAACATATAAATATAGTTCATATATTCTAAAAAAAATTATAGTTCATATATTCTAAAAAAAAAAAAAAAAATTAAATATCAAGTCTTTCATATACTGATGCGTAAACAAATAAATTAATCAAAGGTAAAAGTAAACAAATGTATGTAAAAACATGAATTTTTGCCTCTATTCTATTTACCCCGAAAGGCCGTCGTTTTCAATCTAGGGTAAAAGTGTTGTGTTAATTTTCAGTGGTCTAGCCGCAATAAGATGGGAAGTAACACTTTTCCATCTTACAGGATATAGTTGTTAGTTGAAACTTATGGTAAATGAAAATGAAGAATTTAATTTAATTCTATACAGTCTACACGTGCATACGACAAATCTATATTATCGCAATGAACAAGAAAGTAAAAATATTCATTACTTTTAAATTATGACACACTTTTTCATATTTGTATAGTTGGTTGATTGGTTAAGTGGTACGTAGTTCTAACTTGAAATAAAAAAGTACCTATCAAATTTTGGTGAAAATCGGTCAAGCGGTGGTATTAACAACCGTTTTTTCTGAATTATTAAATGGAAATATAGGACAAAATTTCTTGTAAATATGCACAGTGAGAACTTTTTTAACGAATAAATATGAAATTAAAAATAATTTTTTATAATATTAATAGTCAACTACGGGGAGGGTGGGAGGAATGGACACATAAGAGCAACGCTTCTTTTCTTGGGGAGGAATGGGAGAGTCTCCCAAATTTTCAGTATGAATATCTTTCGAAGGTACTCGCCAATACCATAAAAACGAATAATTGAACCATTAATCTGTTATAATTTAAGTTATTATTGCTATTTTTAGTTCCCCATCATACTATAAGAATGGGGAACTTAGGTAATCGTGAAAATTTTCGACCTCGGTTTTTTGACTTTTTTACACGTTTTCAGGTGTGAGGAATCCGAAAATGACAAAATTTGTATGGTGTCTGTCTGTAGGGTGTGTGTTAGTGTGTCAGTGTGTCAGTGTGTCAGTCCGTTAGTGTGTCAGTGTGTTAGTCCGTTAGTTTGTTAGTCTGTTAACACGATATCTCACGAACAAATGATCGCAGAGAGGTCAGATCAGTTTTAAAATATTACTTTCGATACTGGCAAGAACCCTATTCTTTTGCAACATTCGAATTAAAAAACTTCGTAAGTTATGAGAAATTTACGATTTTCTTAACTTGGGAGAATAGGACAAAAATTCACTTAAACGTGCATTAAATGGAAACTTTTTACTGTAAAAATGTCAGACCAGTTTAAAAATATCAGGTTTGATGCCGGAATGAACATTAGTATAACTATAAATGCGCTACTTTGAAAATTTCGCAAGTTATTGGAAAATTACGAATTTCTTAACATGGCAGCATAGAGCCAAATTTCACATAAACGTCAATCTTGAGGGATATTTTCACCGTAAAGATGTCAAACCACTTTCGAAATATTATATAGGATACTGGCATGAATATCATAGACTATGATTTTTCCAACATGTCAGAATATGGCTAAATTGAGCATAAATTTCCATTTTGAGGATCATAAATACATTAGACAACTTCAAAATTACATTTATGATATTTGTTTGAACATGATTGAATACAAATATTCTAATAGGAAAATTTCGTAAATCATTCCTAATTTACGATTTTATCAACATAGCGAAATTGTAAATTTTTCATATAAATATGAATTTTGAGGATTATTGCATTGGAAATAGTAGCATGAAAATTAAACAACGGAATTGACCCTGATAAAATAAATTAATAGATTAGAATAAGATATATATATCGAAGTTAACGGTGGATAGCCTATTAGGCGGGGATTTCATTCTGTCACTATATCAAGCTTTGGTCAAATTCATTTCTTTTAACATGATTATAATATGTCTCGCACTAGAAATTTATGAGAACAAAAATATGATGGGGAACTGAGCAGAGTCCACCTATGCCAACTAGTTATTCTTAGCAAGAGAAAGCGCATTTTGTAAGCAGTGATGCCATATGGTCGAAAATTATTTCCCCAAACAAGTCTTCAAATTTCCCCAAATCAGGGGGGGGGGGGGTCGAAAAAATCCCCAACTTGATTTCTACTAAAAAGGGAAAATACATTTTTTTTTTTTTCTTTTTAAATATATACATATATATATATATATATATATATATCAAGCAGATTTTTCCCCAAATGAAGGCAAATTTTGAAAAAAAAAAAAAACCCAAATAATAATAAAACTACTGAAAGTCTCTAGTTGTAAGGATAAATCAGTACGTTGCCAACATTGACAGAAAATTGAAGAACTTACCAGATTTGTCCCCAAAATGAGGACAAAATCCCCAATCTGTCATCACTGTTTGTAAGACATCGTTAGTACAGGGTTGCCAACTCCAAAAAACTTAAGCCCCTAAATTCAAGTTGAAAATCCCCTAAAAGTCCCTAAATCTTTTGTGAAAATCCCCTAAAAAAGTCCCTAAATTCTTAGCTCAAAAAGTCAAGAAAACTGTTTTCAGTTTTTGTGAATCTGCTTCCAACAATCTAAAAATGCAAGTTCCCCTCCCCCCCCAAACTTTGATTGAGAAACATATTAATATTTTATGGCGAGCTTTTGTTTTAAACATGCGAAATACGCTTGTAGAGGCGTGAAAAATCTCTCTCTGTATGGAGAAATCTAAAGTCATACTAATAACTCCGTTTAATTCTAAAAAAACATGTGAAAATAAAAATGCAGAAATAGTTTATTAACTTATTCATTTTAGTTTGATAGAAGAAATTTTTAAATTAAGGTATTTTAGTTAGATATTAGTAAAGTAATTCGATATTTAAATTTAAAATGAAATAGATTAAAATCATGACCAAATAAAAAAAAAATCACACATTACATTAAAAATCATTACACATAGAATTTCAAACATCATCGTTCGGGGTTCATTTCATATAGTTTGAAAATTTTTGTCCCTCCCCCAATGTAAGATGTCAAGTTACGCATATGAAGCAGTAAACCTATTTTATCTTAAATACTTAACCCTTTGCCCGGAACATGTTTTCATCATGCTTATTGGGGACATCGGTCTCACAGACCGCTATTTTTAGAAAAAGGTACTGAATATATTTAGCGAAATTTCGTGGCGATAAATTATGAATTCTTGCAGCCATAACTTTACTTTCTCAATCATGACGTATTATAGGGACGACAGGGTATTATGTGGTTGATTGGATTTAATGCCGCATTAGTACTGCGCAATGGGTAATTGGCGACGGTCTGGGACGCACCCCTAAGGATGGTCCGGACACATGCTATCATAATTTTGATCCTCCCCCGCTTAGATGACCCCCAGAGCTATAATTTGATATATTATGTGATTGAATCATCTGGTTTCTGAAATTATTCTTTTTTAATATGATTATAGTGACCAGTTTAGAGTACTTTTATAAATACGAAGCATTAAAATTATTAAAAGAATGTAATTACGGCGTTGATTTTTGAATTCTAAATAACCACACTAATAAAAAGTTTCATATTATTTTTCGAACTGCAGGAAATGAGTCTGCGCTCGGATTCGAAGAAATTTTATCACCCTGTTTCGACTATTGAGTTACCGAATTTCGTGCAGTTTGATATGCATTCGCAAGCGGTACCATCGAGAAGATATTAGAGTAGACCCCAGACTAGTAAGCTTTTTGCTTTCCAACATCAGATCTCCACCATTCAGTCAAATCATCCATCAAACAGACATGAAAATTCCACAAGGCAAGTTTCCTCCAACTTTGTTATTGCTGTTTTATATTTCGATTGGGTGTAAATTAAACATATACCAAAACCTACACTAGCTGAAATGGAAAGCAAGTAACCTAATCCTTGTTATTGTTTGAAATCTTTTCCGTTTGATTTTTGTTTGGAGTCTTGGCGGTAAGAGGAACAAACCATTTAAAACATGCAAAATCCCAAGAACCAGTTGCCAAGACAGCGATTACTACCAATAGAAGGAGCAAAAACCGTAGTGATGTTCCGGGAATTTTTCGGGGGCCGCGGTAGCCCAGTCGGTAGAGCGCCGGCCTCGTAATTGGGAGATTGTGGGTTCGGTACTCGAGCCAGCCAAAGACCGTCGTGTACACTAATGGCTGCTGGTGCACGTAAAATCTGTCGTGGCCGCAATGTCCTCCATATTCCCATCAAAAATTATACATCTGGCGGGAGAGCTATCCCTTCCGTGGAGCATCAAAATTGTGATGGCATGTCTTCGGACCACCTCTAGGGGTGTGTCCCAGACCGTCGCCAATTGCCCATCTGCGCAGCACGAGTGCGACGTAAAACCCAACCCTCCATCCATCCATCCGGGAATTTTTCACCATGGACAATATAGGGAATCCGTACTCTACTAGTACTATGAGGGTACCCAGTCATTTTTTTTCATGTGTGCAAAGAGTACATTCGTGTGTCTAAGTGACTGCTGAGCTTTCTTGTACAACCGGCAGCAAAAGTATCCGAGCACTAGCCAATAATTCTGATGCTAAAAAATTACACTTACAGTCGGCTGCAAAATTATTCGAGCTCTAGCAATAATCCTTGCCAAAAAAAGTACACTTAATACAGCTTTGTTGAATAAATCCTTGTCGAGTCATGTTCTTAATCAGTCTAAGAACATGATTCGACAAGGATTTACTTAGCAAAACAGTCTTAAGTGTACTTTTTAAATATAAGAATTATTGGCTAGTGCTCAAATAATTTTGCAGCCGACTGTAAAGCCATTGGCGCGGAACGTTTCAGCTATTTCAGTGATAAATTTCAAATTTCGAAAATGTATCTATAAGCTGCAAAATTATTCGAGCACTAGCCAATAATTCCTATATTTAAAAAGTACACTTAAGACAGTTTTGCTAAGTAAATCCTTGTCGAATCATTGTCTTAGACTGATTAAGAACATGACTCGACAAGGATTTATTCAACAAAGCTGTATTAAGTGTACTTTTTTTTGGCAAGGATTATTGCTAGAGCTCGAATAATTTTGCAGCCGACTGTAAATCCTTGTCGAATCATATTGTTAGACTGACTAAGAGCATGACTCGACAGGGTTTATTTAACAAAGCAGTATTAAGTGTACTTTTCTTTTGAGAGGGATTATTGCTAGTGCTCGGATATTTTTGCTGGTACAGTCGGCTGCAAAATTATTCGAGCTCTAGCAATAATCCTTGCCAAAATAAAAGTACACTTAATACAGCTTTGTTGAATAAATCCTTGTCGAGTCATGTTCTTAATCAGTCTAAGACAATGATTCGACAAGGATTTACTTAGCAAAACAGTCTTAAGTGTACTTTTTAAATATAGGAATTATTGGCTAGCGCTCGAATAATTTTGCAGCCGACTGTACACACATTGGTAATGACATGCCTCGCCCTGGACCACTTGTAGGGGTGGATTCTAGACTTCCACCAATTACTCATTACGTACAGTCGGCTGCAAAATTATTCGAGCACTAGCCAATAATTCCTATATTTTAAAAGTACACTTAAGACTATTTTGCTAAGTAAATCCTTGTCGAATCATGTTCTTAGACTGATTATGAACATGACTCGACAAGGATTTATTTAACAAAGCTGCATTAAGTGTACTATTTTTTGGCAAGGATTATTGCTAGTGCTCGAATAATTTTGCAACCGACTGTATCTACAGTCGGCTGCAAAATTATTCGAGCGCTAGCCAATAATTCCTATATTTAAAAAGTACACTTAAGACTGTTTTGCTAAGTAAATCCTTGTCGAATCATGTTCTTAGACTGATTAAGAACATGACTCGACAAGGATTTATTCAACAAAGCTGTATTAAGTGTACTTTTTTTTGGCAAGGATTATTGCTAGAGCTCGAATAATTTTGCAGCCGACTGTATCATGTGATGTTTAAACTAGGGTGACCAAATGTCCTGAAATTAGGGAGTGGAAAAAGTGACTGACTGTCTCAATTTTTTGGGGACAGTCACTACTTTTGGCAATTTGTCACTAAGAACAGGATTCGGCAAGGATTTATTTAACAAAACTGTATTAAGCGTACTTTTTTTACATAGGAATTTTTGCTAGTGCTCGAATACTTTTGCTGCCGACTGTACTCTTGCCAGCAGTAAAAAGCAATGTTATTCTGTGAGGATATCTGTTTCCACAATACCCATTACCTAACATTCTTTTTCCGAAAATTGGTTTTTCGCATTTTATTTTCTAGCACCCCCCGCCCCCCCCCCCAAAAAAAAAGAAAAATGCAGTTTATTTTTTTTATTTATTATTATTTTATTTTTTTTTTTATTCAAAAATAAAATTAAAAAAATAAAAATAATTAAACTTTTTTAGAAAACGAGTGCGAATTCAATGGTTGTGAAATTTTCTAAATGTGAAAATGGAATTTAAATAATCATCAATTGTGGAAGCATTTCCCCACTGAATAACATCACTTGTCGGTGAGGTTTGGTATTATACCGTCGATAATAAAAGTCTCCGAACACTAGCAAAAATTTCTATATAAACAAAGTACACTTAATACAGTTTTGTTAAATGAATCCTGTTTTTAGACTGACTAATAACAGGATTTCACAACGATTTATTTAACAAAACTGTATTAAGTGTACTTTTTTTACATAGGAATTTTTGCTAGTGCTCGGAGTCTTTTGTTACCGACTGTACTAAGAAAAGCAATCAAACTTCTTAAAAAACGAAACTTTTAGAAAGAATTTGCAATTATTGACATTTCTACGTAATGTGTCTGTTAGCGCTCAAAACTGAGATTCCTAATAATCTTATAACATTTTACATGTTTTTTTCAACATTAAGGGGGATTGCCCATTGCGCAGCACTAGTGCGACGTAAAACCCATCCAACCAACCAAACAACCGTCAACACTAAGCGGCTTCGGCCCTGCTCACTCTTCCAACCCCAAAGGGTAGCTTCCTTGTTTGAACAGATTTTACGTTGTACTAGTGCCACTCTGTGGACAATTGGCAACGGTACGGGACTCATCCCTAGGGTTGGTCTGAGATATGCCATCCTCTACAGGTTGAGTGTATTTTACGTCGCACTAGTGCTGCAGTTAGATAGACTTGGCGTCTTCGACATTTATCGCCAAACGTGCCGGTACTGTATTCTAGGAATATGCATCCGCAAGACCCTACACTAAGCCTAACCTATAGCGGTCTCAGAGACCGATGTTCCGGTATAAGGTTAATTTCAAGTAACTGAAGCATACATATATCGGATGCTGTCATATAATCTTAACAAATCTTATAAATAAAGCAAAGAGTTTGCCGGGAACACTTCCGGGCGGACAACTCCCATTTTTGATTGGTCTAGATTTAACTACTTTGGTGATGAACGTTGGCCATTTTTTTTTTTAAGTAAAAACTGATGTTTTTTTTTTATTTTATTTTTTTTTTTAAGGCTACTGCATAGATTTATACTTTTTAAAAGAGCTCTTTTTTGTGTGGACATTATATACATCAAGTTATTAAACATATTACGTTGCAAAGTTTTCTTTTAATTAATTAAAATATGAAAATAAAGTTAGCTATAATTTAAGTCCCCCCCCCCCAAAAAAAAAAGAGTTCATTTTTTTCGACATAAAAACAAATACATTTAGTTAAACGTAAATATTGAAAAATTGAAACAAAATTAAATTATTCATCTCACAAAAATTGACGTCATTATCGCTTTAAAATTTTCTTTCATTGATAAAGTGTAGGGATGGAACACGGGCGCAGAATTCATACCACTATCAATATAAGAAAAATTTCTACTTCTTAAATCAACGATATTATAGTTAGAGAAAATTCTTAAACAAATACCGGTATGAATTCTGCTCCCGTGATCCATCACTGAAAGTGCTAATGTAGTTCTATAGCTATAAGATTCACCAGAAAATTGAAAAACATTATATATAAAAAGTTTCTTTCCTTTGCTTTTTTGTAATCTTGTAATAATTTATAATTTTGTTGTCATTTCGGCGATGAGTTGATACGGGTATCGCAAATGCATAAGTAAACATTTTGGCGAGAAACGTCCGAGCTACTTCAATGCCAAATTTCAAATTCCACCAAGTGGTCCAAGCTGTTTCAAAGTTTTTGCACAATTTTTCTCAACTGTATTTTATGAGTTGATATGGTTATCGCAAATACAAAAGTAAACATTTTGGCGAGAAATGTCCGAGTTACTTCAGTGCCAAATTTCAAATTTCGCCAAGATGTCCAAGCTGTTTCAATGTGCTTGCACAATTTTTCTCAAATTTATTTTAAATATTTTTCTAATGTGAGTGGGGAAAAAAGGAAAAGCACTTTTTTTAATTGGTCTAATTATACAAAATATCTCCATGTAAAATTTTATGCGTTTTCCGTTCAGTTTATTATCAAAAAGAAAATGAGTAATGCAGTTTTTCCTGTATTATTGACATTTCTATAAATTAAATTAAATTAAATTATCCAGTACCAAGACTGCGGTGAAGAAGCCTCTGTCGAAGTCAGCGAGGGCCCGAAGCGAATTTTAAGCAATTTCAATGTATTTTCTTTTCAGTTTTAATTTGTAGAACGGCATAAAAAAAATCTGATGCGGGCACCACATGACTTCCTTATATACCTTTAGAAATATATACATAATGTTAAAAAGTATTGTCATTGAACCCAAGACAGATTGCTAAAAATATTTAAAAAATGCATTATCACCGTGTTCTGGGCTTTTCTGAAAGTTTCAAATGTTTAGCTAGTCGGGAAGTTAGTTAAAAATCGATTGCAAGATTTGTACAGGAAATGCTGCCTAAAGCAGCAGGGATCCGAAGCAGTTGGCTAAAAATATTTAAAAAATGCATTTTTACCGTATTCTGAACTATTCTTAAGGTTTCAAATGTCTAGCTAGTCGGGAAGTTAATTAAATAAATTTTCTGTTGAATCATATAAACGCTGCCGAAGGCAGCATTGACCCGAAACAATTTGCTAAAAATATTTAGAAAATGCATTGTCACAATGTTCTGAGTTTTTCTGAAAGTTTCAAATGTCTAGCTAGTCAGGACGTTAGTTAAAAATTGAGTGCAAGATTTGTCCAGGTAACGCTGCCGAAGGCATCAGGGATCCGAAACTGTTGGCTAAAAGTATTAAAAAAAATGCATTTTCACCATGTTTTGAACTATTCTGAAAGTTTCAAATGTCTAGCTAGTCGAGAAGTTAGTTAAATAATTTTTATGTTGAATCATATAAACGCTGCTGAAGGCAGCAAGTATCCGAAACAGTTGGCTAAAAATATTTTAAAAATATATTGTCAACGTGTTTTGAGCTTTTCAGAAAGTTTCAAATATCTAGCTATTTGGGAAGTCAGTTACAAATCGATTGCAAGATTTGTCCGAACCGTTTTTGAGTTATTACCGTTTTTTGATACGTTATGGCCAAAACCTTTGTATTTTTGGTCATTAGGAACCTAATTTTCCTAAATAAACGGAAAATCATACAAAGTCCAGAAAGGGAGGTGCACCACTAGATGTTATAACAAACCTATGTACCAGTTCGCAACTTTCTACGTCCAACGGTTTTTGAGTTATGCGACATACGCACATACAGACAGACACACACACATACAGACGTCACGAAAAATCATGTAAAGTCGCTTATATTTCTAAAACGAGAGCTCGTGTTAAGACGAAACTTGCAGGTGTACAACTAGACATCATGACAGTCACACGTATAAATTGGGAACATTCAGTGATCATTCGTTTTCGAGCAATGTGAAATACAAAATCCATTTCGCAAATAGGGAATACTATACTTCCTTATTATACTTTGTATAAGGAAGTAAAATATTGATTTTATTATTATTATTATTATTATTATTATTATTATTATTATTCATTTAAATATAGTGATCAGCGAAGCGGGTAAAGCCTGCTAGTGTAAAATAATACTTATGATTATACGTATAATACAGTCCAGTTGAAAACGAGAATGTGGGGTACGAGTGCGAAAGGGAAGTAAAGCACACAAATTGAGAATTAAAAATATGCGCAGTAAATCAAAACAAATACGGAACAGGTGATATATATAAATACACTAGCTGTTACCCGCGACTTCGTTCACGTAGAAATTTTGATGTGTATGTGTGGGAACTGACGGTTTGATCATAATATGTAATGTAATGTAACCTTAACATTGTGGTGCTGTGCAAAACAGAGTCTGATAAAGTATACTCAAAAAAATTTGTACTCATTGAAAGATCTACGGGAAAAATATACAATTTATTTTCATTTTAATACCGATCTGTATACAACATTAAATGACTTATTATTTTCCGTCAACACATGCAAGTTCTGAGCACTTGAAACACGTGAACAACCAACATATAATTGACCGTGTGAGAAGCATGGAGTTCCTAAATGAATGCCTGTCACTTTTAAGGTTTGGCCCTGGGATTTGTTGATCGTCATTGTAAAAGCCAATTTCAATGGAAATTGCAATCTCTTGAAATGAAATGGCAAGTTGTTGGGAATAATATGTATGCGGGGAATCAAAACGCTGTCTCCTTTAGCAGTTCCTGTAATAATGGTACATTTTATAATATTAATACCCAGCTCTGTGATACGAAGCCTAGTGCCGTTGCACAGTCTGGGTGCATCATCAGCATAGCTGGAACGCCAACTTTAAGCTCCAACATATGGGACGGTACTTCCGTTAACTCCAGAGAAGTGAGAAATTCAACGGGGTAGGCAGTACTATCGTCATCAGCCATCACAGTGTCTATGGATGTGTATAACTTTGAATTGCCGGCGGTGATGTCTAAAATTCTTTTGTTTATTTTATTGACCCACTCGTTCTTAGGCGATAACACTGCCCTCTCACACAACCATTCATCATTACTTATATTAACATCCAAATCGGGGAAGACTTGCATGATAAGTTCATCTTCTGTAGCTACTGGATGGGAAAATTCTTCGAAAAATTGAATTTTCCCATCTGCGTCCGTTTCTAGACAACCCTCACCAATTTTCAAAAGTTTATTTGCAAAGACACCTGATTCTTGGTCGTTGTACAGTCGGACGTGCATGTTGCATGTAAGATGGAGCTTTTCAATCCTATACCAGATTGGCGACGCCTTGAGACATGCGTTTATTTCATCCGCCGGTGTGCCCTTCTCAATAACTGGTAGTGTTTATCTAAAGTCGCCTGCGAGCAAAACGACAACGCCGCCCATCAACGTATGGTTGCCGCGGATGTCCTGCAGGCTGCGGTTCAACGCCTCTATTGCATGCTTCTGCGACATTGTGCACTCGTCCCATACTATCCACTTGCACTGTTGCAAAAGGACTCCCCGTCCGCTGTTTTTGGTGATGTTGCATGTTGGGGTATCTTCGCTTGCAAGATTAAGCGGCAATTTGAAAATGGAATGTGCAGTTCGGCCACCGTTAAGCAAAGTTGCAGCAATGCCCGAAGAAGCTACAGCCAGAGCTATATTGCGGTCCTTGCGGATTTGGGCAAGCAGAAGATTCAGCACAAATGTCTTACCCGTACCCCCTGGTGCATCAAGAAAGAATAATCCCTCCTCTCCACTATTTACTCGGCACAAAATCGTTCATAGACTTGACGCTGCTCAGGAAGTAATCGTGGTACCATTTCATTGACCTGCGCTTCTAAAACCGCGATATCGTAGTTTAGCTCCGTTACAACATCGCTTGACAATTCCCCTCTTCTCTGAGGTGTGGGTAGGCCGAAATCAGCAAGACATTTTCCAGATATGGAAATCATTTTATCTTCAATCAATACTAAAGCTTCGTTAATGATTAGATCATTGTGAGTGCCATCCAGCCTATATGCAATATCTTCTGATAAAGCGTCCGTGTGTTTATCCCACAGCTGGAGCGGGTTTGATAGTCCGCAGGTGCTCACTAAAATTGCAAACAGGTCCCTAACTTTGGCTGCTGAGCGACAAAGGACGGCTTCCGCCATAGTTGCGTCCCACTGGTTGTCATTTTCTAATAGTCCGCGAGCCTCACATGCTTCCCTAAACGTTACTCGCTCTTAACTGTCTACGGTTTTAAGCCTCTGGAAACTTGTCGGGCCCCGCACCTGATTCAGCAACATTCGCAAGCAAAAACATTCAAAGTTGCTGACGTGCACAGTATATATCCGACCCAATGCGTCTCCTGCTTTCACACCTGGCCAGTTTTCAACCGGTGTTCCCTGTACACGACGCTTCCATTCCTTCCTAGATGCATTCCACGTATAGTACCGTGGTACATCAGAGTAGAGCAGGGTTTTGGCAAAGTTGTCATTTTCGCACAGTTCGAAGAATGCAGTCAGTGTTGTTTTCGGAGGTGTAGCCACTCTGTCTAGGAAATTCTGCTCAGTGAAGTATACTCGCTCGCCATTGGGTAAGTGAATTGTCAGGTGGGTGACAGCGGGGTGTCTCTCGTGCAGCGGTAAGCCCAAGATCCTCCATGCTGCTTCGTTGCTCCTGACGTATCTACCTGCCCTAAATATTTTCACTTCATCTCTGAGGGTAATACCGGCGTTATATTGTTGGACACTAAAAACAGCTTGGTCATTTCCTTTGGAAATATATTTGCAAATGTATTTAATGCTTTGCACAGAACTGCAATATTCAACATTTAAATGTGCATTAAATATTTTAGACAACAGGGGCGAAACGACACAATCCAACTATTGTCCACTTCAACTTCCACAGGACCGCCACGAATTTTAATTTTAGTAGTCCTACCACCATGATCGGGTGCTCTCCGCCTGTATAGGGGATATCCATTGTTATTTGTCTGCGTATCCTTCAATAGTGCCCGGGGATACCTTTTTGGGCACTTTCCGTCCTTCATGCAAGGAGACAATTGGTTTTCTACTCCGCAGGGTCCGTGAATCATGTTTTTTATAATAATTTCATGTAACTTTTTATCCGTACTCGGGTCAGAGATCTCGGCACTAATAATGTCGTCAATTTGGGTGAGACATATTTTTTCTTTAAGCCACAGCAACAAATGTACGTGGGGCAATCCACGTTTTTGCCACTCAATCGAGTACAAAAAGCATTGAGCCTCTCCATATATTTGGCCTTTAGTAAGTAGAGCTACTAATTGATGGACCTTTATACTGAACACTCTAGCTATGAGATCATGTCTGTCGTTTGCCGTCTGGCCAGGCATGAGCGCTTCAGTTATTTCTGTCCAGGCAGGGTTGCACGTGAACGTAATAAATAGGTCTGGTCGCCCGTAGTTGCGAACGTACGCAAATGCGTCCTGTGTGTACTCGTGAAGGTATCTCGGGCTGTTTACAAAAGATGAGGGAAGGATTACTATTTTCCCTAAATTGTTGGGGTCGACATTTCCATCGGTTCTTATGGCGTCCTGTAAATGTACGTAGCTCTCTGCTCGCAGTGTTGTCTGATTAAGCGCTATGTATCTCAAGCGCTCACTTTCTATTTTGACATACATATCCACCAGAAATTGGTTCAAAAGTTGCCTACATCGCAGTAGTAAATTAAAATCATTTCGCCGGAACATCATGTGGAACGCGTAAAAGTCCATGCAGGATACCTTTTTGTTTGATATTGGACGGCTAGTAGCTGGATTAATTAATTGGATGTCAAAGTGGTATCCCTCCTGCCCTTTCCAAAATATGAGTGGGTACTCTAAAGCATCGTAGAACCGGTGCGTGTCGGCGATTCTAGAAAGCGTGCCGTCACGTGTTCGTAGAACAATGTCTCTTGCGGTGGTCTGCTCGCTGCCTGCAATCACGACTGCTATTTCGTTGCTAGTTCGAGCATTGTAGCGTCGCTCGTGTTGTCCGCGCGGCACTCTGTCGGGGTGGACTACTAACTTACAGCTTTCATCGGGCATGTTGTCAAGTGCCGTTTTAAATTCCCTGACTAAGGCGTTATTGTCGTGCAGTACTCGTTGTATTTTACGGACCGTCTCCTTATAAACTCCTGTAATTAGCCTTGACCGTCGCTCAATTGCGGCTTCCTCGTCACCCGTGAAATAGACCTGTAAGAACTCTGGCTGCGTGTTCGAAGTAGGCAGTAGAGACCCAATTCTATGATACACTTGACCTTGAATGGTAAAAGTTGGTGAAAATCCTGGCATTGCGATCACTCTGTCAGCACCAAAAGATGTCATAGGGAAACATAAATTATATTTTCTAATATTATTCAGAAAACGCCGTGATTCCACTGTCTCGTAAGAAAATAAATGTTTTAAAGGCTCCACCGGTTCCTCTATTAAAGGAACGGAAACTTTTCCTCCAGAACAACACATTCCTGCAGTTTCATCCTTCCATTTAAATGCCCTGCAAAATTTACACTCTTTACTTATCCTCTCCATTTTGATAAGCCCGTGGCTGGAGTAGTCAAGAGTTGAATCATATTCAAACGCAGCTTTATCAAATACGGACCACGTTTTTCTTGTGAACGTTTGCCGTCGCTGTACCTTCCGCTCAGCAATAGCTCGCCGTCGATTTTCTGCCTCTTCAAGAGATTCATTAACACGTTGGGTTGCCAAATATTCAGCGTGTTGTTGCCGCCTCAGTTGTGATTGCTCCAGAATTTCAGCAGCGCGTTGGGTTGCCAAATATTCAGCGTGCTGTTGCCGCCTCAGTTGCGATTGCTCCAGAGTTTCAGAAGCGCGTTGGGTTGCCAAATATTCAGCGTGCTGTTGCCGCCTCAGTTGTGATTGCTCCAGAGTTTCAGAAGCACGCTGGGTTGCCAAATATTCAGCGTGCTGTATTCGTCTCATTTCTGAATACTTCGGTTTTTCAGCTGATCTAGAAATAGCCTGCCGCTCTGCTTGCTCAATTCTTCTAAGCTCCGCTTAAGGAGTCGTCTCTTGACTTCTAGCTACTTTCATAGCCCGAGCTTTATTATTTCTGTTGGAAAGATTAGATTTGCGTTTTCCGGGCATTTCGAAAAACTATCAAATAATAATAATAATAATAAAACCCTTAAAAGGGAACTAAAAACAAAGTACTACTATGAAATAATAACAAATCAAAAGAATTAAAACTACTAACAAAAAAAAGGTAAATTATAATTCAAAAAAGTAAGAAAACGCACGTTAAATGACAAAATGAACTAAAAAGTTAAAAATGAGAATAGTAATTAACCAAAAATATTGAACGTGTGATGCTTTCTACTTATCTATATAATATTTCTTTAACGTGGTCCAATTACGATATACATGGAGATAAAAAATAATATTTATAAATGGACAATATTTACACACGCGGAATAAGCTCAATAATTTAATAAGAAAAAATGACGATATTTGTCTGGTAAGAGTATACAGTACAATTTCCGGTGCATTCTACCACCCAACGTATAGCCTTGTAAAATTAGTTGCAACCGATTATTAAAAAAAGAAAATAATTCGTTTAAGCACTAACCAATTTTATTTTGAAGACGTGTTCAAAGTTTTAATAAGATTACTGCATTAATTTTTGAGAAATCGTATACACCGTTTTTATGAACGGTCTCCGAAAAACAAGACTTACTGATTGAATTTTCCAAAACATTTAATGAAAATTTTATAAAATATTGTTTAGTCTCATTTATAGGCTCAAAATTTTGAATAAAACATCTTATATTTAAAAAAATAAGAGAGAATGTGATTTTTTTTTAAGCCTTCGAAACTCATATATCCACTTAACATGGAATACGCAAAATCATATTTTAAAGTAAAGTATTATTTTAGGCAAACGCCTATTGGCGGCGTTAATTTTTCTTGAGGAAAGAAAAAACGTAATTGCACGTGACCGTCAAACAATGTGTTAAACTGTTATTGTTGCAAATATAAAAAGTATTTAAAGAATTTTAAAATCATTTGAATCATCAATTAAAATTTTAAGAAAACTTAATTACAATAAAATTTAGACTTATTATAACTTAAAAGCATTTAAAATATAAAACGTATGAGATAATGCATGAAATATTACACAAAACATAAAATTAAACGTTTCGAGCTTTTTTAGCTCTTTATCAGTACAGACAAAAAAAATGAACAACTTAAAATAGTGCAACATACTCTACCGGCTCAGCGTACAGTCGGTAACAAAAGTGTCCGAACACTAGCAAAAATTCCTATGTAAAAAAAGTACACTTCATACGGTTTTGTTAAATAAATCCTTGTCGAATCCTGTACTTAGTCATTCTAAGACCATGATTCGATAAGGATTTATTTAACAAAACCGTATGAAGTGTACTTTTTTTAGACAGGAATTTTTGCTAGTGTTCGGACACTTTTGTTACCGACTGTATGCCTCATTCAGACGAATGCCTCCAGAAAAATCCTGGAATGGTAGTCAGAACAATTAAAACAATTTTAATACTTTCAAAATCAGGGGAAAATTTGGTCTCTATGGCCGATCATTTGCCAATCATCTGTACTGATAAGGAACTGAAAAAAATCGAATTGTCTAAATTTATGTTTTGTTTATTATTTTACGTATTATCTCATATGTTTTATATTTTAAATGCTTTCACATTGTAATACGTTTGTTTTTATTGTCATTAAATTTTCTTCATAATTATTTCTTCATTTGTTAGAAAATTGCTTTTAAAATGATATATAATTGATTAAATTAGTTGCAATAAGTAAACGACAGTCATGTAAAGTTGCTTTTTATTAACTATATAGTTCACGATTTTTCCTGAAATGATCTAATTAACAGTAATTTATGGCGTTATGTAAGCTATACAACGCCTTAATTAGATGAAATAATAAAAAAATTTCGATGCAATTTTGTAGCCAATACTGTCCATTCTGGGTAAGGCTTTCGTAGAATCAATATTTTTGAACTTCACTGCTTCAGGTTTACATTTTCTTTCATATTCAACATAATGTCTCATGGATTTTATAACGGTTTCTGTGTGTAACACTTTACAAATTAAATTCTGTTGGCGATGCTTTACCATTGTTTGAGCGAACATTTCTTGTAGTGACGAAAAATTTAAATTATTACAAAATACTTCATCTGAAGATTCAGTTTCTTCTGAAGGTGGAACTGGATATTGGGTAATTTCATCATTTTTCATGCTAATCTCAGAGATATCATCTTGACTGGTTTTAGAACTTATTGACTGACTTTGATCAGCATATTCAGTTTTTTGTAAACATAGAATTTCATCAGCAGATTCACTTTCTTCTAAAACTAGAACTGGATATTGGGTAATTTCATCATTTTTCATGCTAATTTCAGAGATATCACCTTGACTGGTTTTAGAACTTATTGACTGACATTGATCTGAAGATTCAGTCTTTTGTAAACATGGTACTCCATCAGCA